>DWBA01000405.1:0-13638 GCA_018236825.1 Apodemia zela | reverse complement strand
AACCGCATCAAAATCCGTTGCGTAGTTTTAAAGATTTAAGCGTACAAAAGGAGTTAGGGACAGAAAAAGTGACTTTGATTTATACTATGTAATGAAGTGTTAGTTAACGATACTAATACATATAATAATATTTAAGTATAATTCAACAAACCCGAGCTCCAACGATAACGTAGTGAGGGTCACTAGCCACTCGACCGACGGGGTGGTCCAGTATAAAAAAACAAATTTATAATTGGTTTCTACCATTTAGTTATCATAAACTAAACTAAAGTCTAAAACACCAAAAAAATTTCTATGCCCACTTTCTTTTCTAAACTATATAAGCACATGCTCCTATATAATATATCCTTCGTACTTTACATTAAAATAGCACAATTTTGTAAATAAAAAAAAATCGGGAGCTTTTAAACTAGGTATTGACATAAACTTTACCTGTAGATGTATTTTGAAAAGAGTTGCAAACATTATTACTCGTCTTGTATACTTATTTTCCAGATTTCTATATTAGAACTTCAAAACATAACGATACATTTGTAGATAGGTACTCATTTGTTTCCCATGTATAATATAATGTCGAAAAGGATATTATCATCAAATGTTCTTTTAAGGCCGTAGTTTTTTGTTCACTGTGCAGTCATGTTTGAAGAAGCTATCCAATTAGCTCAGTTTTTATCAATATATAATCTGTATTTTCAATTAACATTTTTAAAAACATATCCATTACGATTTCTACATAATATATAAAGTAAAACTCCTAAGAAGTAAAACAAAACTCGTTATTTTTTATATAACCGCAAACTTCGCTCGTATTCATTCGATCTGTCATGATTCATCTCCAATTAGACTAAGCGTGAATAAACTTAATAAAATTCGCATCACTGACTGCACATTATAAGGGATCGTACAGCACCATTATTTTTTTGAACTAGGATTTCAAATAAAGATCTTGTTGTGCCCACTGCCTTGTTCTAAACTATCATTCGATAAGGGAACGTATAATAATGTGGTTCGTTGTCTTTTTAAAAGCCAATTATGTTTTGACTAAACACGTTATGCATCTGGTATCTACTAATATGAAATTTAGCATAGAAGGCCCGTTAACTTGATTTTATGGATCTTAATTTTACAAACTTTTATATCTTCGATCAAATTAGTGTAATTAGTGTAGTGTTAAATAGCAAAAAATATATATAAATAAATAATAAAAGTAACAAAAATAAATAAAATAAAAAATAAATATAATTAGCATACGAACTGAAGATGGCAATCTTATAGCACTAAATTGTTCGACAGACCCAAAATTGCAATTTAAAATGCTCGTATCGAAACAATTTAAATTTTAGGAAAAGAATAACTCTTGGCCATATGTTATATAATATCGAGATGTTGATTATTTTTGAAGTGGTAGGCGAAGGTGCAACTAGTTTTTATTCAATAATAATACGATATTAAATAAACTTACAACTCGCGCGCATTAACATGACACCTGGCTCGGCACTCGATATTACCCTCGCTACTCGCACGGTACCCCGCCGTCAGCGTGCGAGAACTGTAGCTGTAGCATCTCTGTTACGTTTGTACGTGTATTTGCGCTTTAAAATCGAAAATAAACCTTTTTGCATACTCTACTTTGCACAAGTGTAATTTGAGTCAGGTGTCATGTTAACTAGCGCGAGTTGTATAGCAGTATTAAGTATATCGACTAGGTAAAATTCCTGTGTATGTTTAATCGTTCGAAACATGATACAAATGTATTTCTCCGAGATAAAGTGACTATTACTTTTGACAATTATTCTCTGTAGACGATTTATAAAATTGATTAATTGGGAATTTCATTATTATATAATTTAAGATTGAAATTGTGATGTCACCAAAACCAATGAGATCCTAACAATGAGACAACAAGTAAAGTATTTTTTTGTATTGATAAAATAATATACTCACTGTACTATCCTCTTAATACTATCTAGTTTTAATCAATGAAATCTTCCTTTCAAAGATTTTACATAACGTCGATAACCACGTAAGTAAATTGAAAGTGTGAAAATCGATGCACGGAAATCTTTGACATGAACGGTTATACACGATTTTTTTTTAATTTTTGCAATATTGTAGTAAAGTAATTAAGAAATAAGAAACAACACATTAAAGATTTATTTGATGCATTAACACAGCGATTGTCACGATCAGAAAAAGTGTCTGCTTACTTGTTTGCTTGTTATTGTATTCTGTAAAAGTTGCTATCACTCATCTATCCTTATATTAAAGGATGTATATTTTTCCCCCCTCCAACTTTCTGATTTCTACTAACAGTATTGTAATTGAATCAATACGAATTGCTTATAGAAAAATACATAATAATATTGATTTTGAAAACACTTCAAGTACTGTTTCACAATTATAATTGATTAGGTTTGCCATCAACCGGGCATCGCATATCATCAGGGCTTTACCCCGATAATATATTATATACCTAGTGCCGACGATGGAAAGTATAAATTGTATACATAATAATAATTTGCCCCTTCATTTAAAACATTCATACATATGAATTATGTTTTGTAACAGAATTTAGAAGTGAAACGCAAAGGCAGAGGTAAAATGACCAGATCTAGGTGGCCAACATTATTACACGACATAAAGTGATAAATAACAATTCTAAAAATGTACTGAATATTTTTTTAAACTAAGTTAATTCACAAAATAGATTGCCCGACCTAAACAATAAACTTATTTATTTATATCTGTACTCTTATTATTAGACAAACAAGACAATTATTTAAACCTAATACACATATACTTATACGACTACTTTATTCCTTAATATATGTAAATTACATTTACTATAGTGACAAAAAGTAGAATGTCTAGTTTTTTTTTTTTTTCAATATATATTTCTTAAGAAAAAGAGTGAATAATATTTATGATCAATGTGTGTTTTCTTCGATGTGCTTTGAAATTATTTAAAGCACATCGACACAAGATAAACTAGTGAATCTTGGTGAACCGGGAAGTTTATAGACGTTCGGTTCTGAACCGTCGCAAGGGAACCGGGCGTGATAATAAAAAAAATCTCACCATAGTCAAAGCGCGTTTTGTTCAAAGCGCTTTCAATTTATTTATGTAATAAAATGTAACACTTCCACTTTTATTTGCTATAGTTCCGCGTTATATCTTTAGTTACAGTTAAGTCGGTAACGCACGTGAGAACCACAGTTTTTATGATGCGAAAAATATTTTACTGTTATTTTTAGTGCGTCTACCGTGATTTGTGTTTATATTAACTTGTTAAAATAAGTTTTCTTAGAACACACAATAAAGGAGACCTAATTTAACTTGACATTGGTATTAAACACACTACGTGACCACGAAATGGAATTTTTAATTATTAACCTCATAAGGAAGTTTGTACGATTCGTGAACTAAGATTAATTTTAAAGTGCATTTTTATGAAACTATTTCATGTTAATGTGTTGTTAATTTTGTAATTACTATTAACAACCTTAAGGTTTTGATTTTAATGGATTTATGTTGTTTTTTTAATCATAAGTTTTTGCTGAGTGCGTTATTATAAAGCAATCTTAGTTTCCATGATTCCTTCTCTGATATAAATATTGTGTGTATTAATTGTTTTACCAACATTCTTTATTTCCTTATTGCGCTCACTTTTGATGTACACTCATAATACAATATAAACATAATGTAATATAATATCTAATGTATAAAAATCTCATGTCACAGTGTTTGCGGTCGCGCTCCGCCGAAGCTATTTGACCAATTTTTATGATTTGTTGTAAATTTGGTAGGTAGTAGAGTAGAGCGTAATGTAAATTTAACCCAATAACTGATTAGGGTATCTCTATCGAGATATTTTTTTTCTAATTTTTGTCGTATTTTTTGTTTTTTTTTTTAAATTTGGTATTAAAAAAATACATATTACTCCAAAATTTAAACCTCCTATCCCTACCCTCTTCATCCTCACTTCACCAAAATATTCACAGCAAATAATTTATATGACAGAACAACGTTTACCAGGACAGCTAGTATACCTGTACCTTTTAAACTTTTATATTTATTATGTCTTATCGATAACATGGACCAGTAGGTTCACGTGCTCATCCGAGCCACGGAGTGTTACCACACTATCACCAAGCTTCGAGATACAGTTAAAACCTGTATTTTCCAGGAAAACACAACAGCATGGCAACCCCAAACCCTAAACTATGTAAAATAAATTTAATTAATAAAATTTAAAATTAAATAATGGTTACGCGAAATCAGACCATTTATGTTATTTAAAAAATAAAAAATATATTTTATAGCTACCCATCTTAGCCTTTCTAATCTTAGTAAAATTAATTCAATATTTTTTATCTTAGTATTCCTTGTCTAATACTCTTATTACGCGTTGATGTCTTTCTTATCGTTGAAGCTTATTTTATTATCGTGTCTTAAATCTTCTTAAGTTTTATTTATTTATTTAATACTTTATTGTAAACAAGAAATAGGACAATTTGGAGAAAATAATCGTAACATAAGTACAATGGGCGAGCTTATCTCTACTTAAAGAGATTTCTTCCAGCCAACCCGTTAAAGGAGATAAAAGTTTCGCGCATACTGCGAAAATTTTAGGCGTCTACATATTATATTCGTTTAAGAGATAGAGTCTGATAGATAATCATAAGCCCAATGTAACGGCCGGTCCCAATTTAAATCCAAATTAAACTTTTAAAACCGCCTTGTAAAATGTAGAATCGTGGTTTTCCTACACCGAGCGCAGGCGCAAACACGATACCACATGATCACACTAATCGTGACATCCTCTCACCTATGTACGTAAATTATTTACTGAGATTATAACGAATTTAAGCATACAGGCGATCTTACTAATATCAAATTCCAAGATTCTGCCAAATACTAAACAATAAAAGCTCTTTTAAGTTTAGACTTTAGTCGTAAAGAAAATACCTAGTATATATGTATGTATGTATTTCCATGTATGTAACATAATTGTGGTGTGTGTAATGTTTATTTTTATTAATTTAATTTATGTCTCTTTAAAATTAATTTAAAAATTGGCCAAGACACACATCAAGGTCGAAACTGTAAATTTCTATAGATACTTTAGATACTGAGATACATCCAACTACTAATGTTCAAGTGTGGGTGGTAAGATATAGATATCTGATCAAAAGACAATACCGTCTTGATCCTTAGTCAATATGTTATTTCCACTTACACTTGAAAGACATATCAATAGAAATTTTACCGCTTTGGTAGCACCATAATTCAAAAACATAATTAGGTAGGTACTTATTTAAAAATATTGGTCTTTACTGTGGTAGCACCAAACTCGGGCGAGTCGTTGCAGTGCTCTACCACCTAGTGGTAACGATGATAGTGAGAGATTTAGTAATTCTTTCGTGTTTTACGAATGGCTTGGTAAGAAGGTAGATGTATTCTTCAAAGATCATCCTTTGTCCCCGTTAATCGAGTGGTTAGCGATCCTGGAGGCTTAGACAAAGTAACAATCTAAAAAAGACAGCGAAGTTAGAAAAGAATAAAATGTATGGGGTTATCGTAAATTAGTAGACAATGTTATGATTCGTAACGAAATCATAAACTAAATTGAACACATAATCATCACGACATCTGTTGACGGTGACGAAGATATTGTTTCGCTACGAAGCGATGTTACTTTGTCTCACCCTATTTTTTGCAATAAATGATTGATTGATTGATAAGCCTCCTGATTACGCAATCGATGGGGCTCAGGTTCGATTCCCGACAGGGACAAACATTTGTGTGATGAGCATAAATATTTGTCGGAAAGAATGAAATTCGTTAGGTACTTTGATAGTATAGACTTCTATTATCTGTAATTATTGGCTCTCTTGATGAAAAAAAAGAAGTAACTACCAGATACAAAAAAAATATTGGTGCGTTGCTATATATTTGAGAGGGATGAAATGCCACATGTACTTAGGTCATGACAATGACAAGCACCGACATTATTGCGGCAGAAATAGATATGCTGTGATACCAAACCAAATCGAATAATTGCAGAACTCTGCTCCATACTACTCATGTTAATGCGAATAGTGACATATCTAAACTTCTTTCGCCTTTTATGGGCTGGTCGGCTGAAAGACATATTTTCCAATCTTCAAACGACGTCGTAATTTATACCCAATAAGGTGGTATACATACAAGGTCAACTCAAGAAATTGCATACATAATGTACTGATTACAGCTTTTAACTGCCCCGTTGGTCGAATGGTTAGCGAACCTGACTATGCATCAATGGGGTTTGGATTCTATTCTCGACAGGGGCAAACATTTGTGTGATGAGCATAGATGTTTGTATTTTTGGGTTTGGGTGTTTATTAAATATATTTCAGTATTTATATGTGTATTTTTATGTATTAGTATCGTTGACTGACACCCATATCACAAGCAAGTAATTTGCTTACTAGGGGGTTAGATCAATTCGTGTAATTTGTCCAATGATTGATATGATGATATGATTTTAGTGCACTAAATAATACAATTGTAAGTTAACCCCTTTTCTTGGCGATACATTTAAGTGAGAAAAAGATAACCTTAGATATCGGTCCTCACCTGTGAGTGATAAAGTTTCTGATGTAAATTGAACTAGTTGTAGATAACGGAGCAGGACACGATGAGATGTGATCGCTTTATAAGTTAAAAGCAAGTTCCATTAACGGCAACTTCAACTCATATACGCAGTTACAGATAAACGGAAATTAATTAAAAAATATCATTCCGCCTTATCCCATAATAAGTAGACAGAAGTTCAAGATAGTCTACCTCTAATGTGAAGTACTAGGAGCTTTATGCAACTACTTAATCTAAATAAGTTTTTCTTTTATGATATAATTTTTAAAGTAAATATATACTTTTACACTCATATATTCGAAGAGACAGAAGAAGGTGGTGCAAATAATATGAAGATAGGCCGCACTACAAGAAAATAAAGACCAAAGTTGTAATGGTCCCAGAGCTGGCGACAAATTTTGGGAAGGTTTTTTTGGCAAATTGAAATTGCGGAAAAATATAATTTCGACAATTGGCGAAAAAGGACCTTCCCAAAATTCGTCGCCAGCTCCCGTGCCATAAATTTCAACGCGCTAAATAGGAAGCCAACCAAGTTATTTAAAGTTGGAGATGTTACTTATAATGGAATTTACATAAACTAGATTGAGTAGATACAAATTTAATGCATGAGTTTTAAATATGTTCATATTAACAAATTCTCCTGATTCGTGATTATGTATTGGATCTGAGAAAGTTATCAAAGTAAAAGTAAAGTTTTGATTTTGTTAAGAAAAATATGTTTTAATTATTTAAATGAAGATTTCTACTAGTCTACGTTCAGAAATCAGAAATCAGAAATCAAAAATACTTTATTCAATGAAACTTTTACAAGTTATTTTGACGTCAATTTACGTCTGTTCAAATAAAGTTGATAGTGGCATCTTTATATTTAGAATAAATTATCAACAAAGCAGAAAGCGCCTGTGATTTATTGAGAACAGTGAAAAGGTCAGTTCGATATGTAAAGTACTTTTTTTGTACTCTTTTTATATATTTTTTAAAGATAAGGCGTTCTTAAGAAACCTATTTGAATATACAATATTAACTTATGCATGTGGCATTGCCATTCCTCCACACGGTTAGCAACGTACCATTAACATCTTGTGTGTCTATAAGCGATGGTTTCTCTTTCCATCCTGAGAATCATTTATGTCTGTAGGAGATGGTTTTTCTGCTTGTTTGCGATCTCATGATAAAAAAAAATAAACCAATCACGCAGATTTAATGTAAGAATTAAGATTGAAAAGACTAATTAATTATTTAGAAAATAATATACTTACGCAATTATACAATTTTTTATCATAAAAGCGAGTATAAAAATACTTAGATGAAAAACAACACGTGGGCACAAATTTTAATTTCCTGAAAACACACATAATAATCTGTTTAATACTCGTATGTAAAAAAATATGTTAAATATATATTTAATATATTGTTATAATTCGTAGTCTTGGGGTTAACCGATTCGGCTCAGATTATGAGGTCCCGTATTCAGTCTACGAGGCGGGCAAATGTGTTACTGAAGGTTTTCTAGGTTATCCTCGAAAATCAAAATCTCTTGTGTGTAAACTCCCCCATGCCTCACATGATTACGGAAAGCTATACAGATTACACACATACATATCTTCACGCCAGGCTCCTTATGGGTACCGGTCCCGGTCCGCGAGTGTTACGCGACATATTTTTCGTAGCGAATACAGATTAGTGTATATTATCCCAAGTTCTCAAATAACCTGTAAACTAAAATAATATACTAATATTATAATAAACTAAAAAAATATATCACTGGACATATTACACGAATTGATTTAACCCCAAAGTAAGCAAACTATTTGCTTGTGATATGGGTGTCTGTCAACGATACTAATACATAGAAATACGGGTACAAATATATGTAATAAACAACCAAACCCAGAAATACAAACATCCCTGCTCATCACACAAATGTTTGTCCCTGTCGGAAATCGAACTCGAGCCCCGTTGATCCATCGTCAGGTTCGGTAACCACTCGACCAACAGGGTGGTTTGTTTCCACTATATGGCTACAGAAACCTAAAAATACATATTATATTAAGAAACATGTAAAACGTTTCTTGGTTAGTAAGCCTTTTCTCGCCATGCTGATAAAGTCTTAGGCAAAATATTTGTACATGCAAATATTTCTTCATTACAATGTTTTCGACAGCAGGCTATCTCAAGAACACAAGTAACGGGCTAGAAGAGTAGGCCGTAAAACCCGGGGTTACCGAGGGTCGAGCGACAAATGTTTGTGGAATATTGTTTCCGAGGAGAAATATGCGGAAGATACTGTGGTTTTGTTTATTCATTTAACAGTATGTTGGGATCGCACAATGACTGCAAAATGAGAAACTACAAACTACAACTTTACGATTTGTAATAGCTCTGAGAAAAACATTCACTTCAATTTTTTTTTTCTAATGATCCAAATTAAATCAATATTTTTATTTTTTTTCCAAAATTCGACCCCTAAGGGCGTAATATGGTGTTTTTAGTCGTATTTTAGTTAATATGGTAGACTTATACATGTGGTTTTACTATATAATGATAATTATATATTATAGCAATATTATTATTTTTATTGCTACCCCGCCACACGGATAGCATTGCACCATTGAAATCATTGCATTCGTCTTTGGAATAGGCGATCGTTAGCGATTTCCATTTTTAGGGTTCCGAAGTAAACTAGGAACCATGGTGTTAGGTATCGTTGGATAGTTTTTTAAAAAATATTGTAGGTTTGTGAACACAAATTTTCAATTTGTTTGTGAAATATTAAGCTTTAAAGTCCCAATTTTTGTTAGAGTCAAGTGTCCCTCTTCTCCTTCTACCTACTAAACGGTTGGGTTTAGGGATGGGAAAAAATTCACGTTAGTATTAAATATAATGAAATTAACAGGAAAACTATCACGGCTTAGTAGGCTTTGCAAGTTTTTGAGGAGTCCGCATTATTGTAATGGGCAGCTTCGGAATCCTACATTGCGCATGGTTCGACATGCACTTTGCCAATTTTTTTAGAGATAAGCTTTGTCCTGCTTTTTAAATTTCTACTACTGTGCTGTTTTATGTTTCTCTATTGTGTGCAATAAAGAATTAATAAGAGCCCTCAGCTTGTTTGTTATCTTATAAGATGAAAAAGAACGTGAGTATGTACTTATGTATTCCCAAAAATATCTAAAGATTTCATCCCGTGTGACGCAACTCTTTGTTTGTAAAAGAAATGATAAATTAATAAAATATCGTTTTTATTTCCACTAATAAAATACACGTGCTGTAGATTTATGAGCATTTAAGAAATTACTTTGAATAAAGTTATGAGCTTTCACGGAAACTTGAGAGACAGTTATCAGCTAAATTCATCACGTGGAGTTTTGGCTGACGTTTTGCGCGCGCATCGTACAATTTTTAATCTCGTCAAACGCAAACGCACCAAAATAAGTCTAACTTCAAAAAGTAACACGCTGGATTCCAGCTAGTTAATAATGACATACAAATATTAATGTTTCATAATTTACTCATTAATAATATTGAACGAACGAACGAGTGACAAATATTGTTTGTTAACGTTGCGCGTTGAAGTCTTTTGTACGCGCGCCTGGCGCCTACTGAGTGTATTGTTATTAATTATGATTTCACTTCGCAACCGAAGCATCTTCAGGAGAAATTAACTCTTATTTCACTCGACGCAAGTGTAAGTAACAATTTTGTTACTTATACTTGCGTGGAGTATAATTAATAACGTGAAACGTGATTTAAGTACGTATATTTTTTATTTCTAAATATAACGAGCATACAGGCAGATTACGTGCATTAACTACTTAGATGATGCATGACAGGAAGCATTGCATTGTGTCGCATATAATATGCGTGCGTTTACATGCGTGAATTTATCGTTTAAGCCTTACCTGAGATTAGCAGTGGCAAGTACCGAAGTTATTGTGGCAAGATTAGGTAACGTCGTGATCCAATATCCAGTCAAAATATCGCAGAGCATTATGAACGATTATATTCCTGAAAAATGTTGTTGTCATATAGGAAAAAGGAAAGAAAAGTGTGATGGATTAATATATGGGAAAAGTTAAACTTTGACGGGTAATAAAACCTGCGCCGACGCATCTAACGGCTTAATCAGGCTTTCGTGGCTATATCATTGATGAATAAAAGAAAACAAATAAGTTTAACATAAAATAACAGTTTAGTGACTAATATAAAACCATTTACGCGTTTGCTTAATTTACGTACGCCGCTTAATTTATGTCCGGCCGCAGTCGGTGAGTTCCATGACAGTGGTGATATCGGCGGGGACAATAAATCCGGTTCTGGCTGCAGCGTTGCAATTAAACAAGTGTCGCGACGGGTTCGCGACCGTGCGAAAGTGAAGCATGGGGAGGGGGAGGTGGAGCATGAGGTTCACAGGCACGGGGTCTCCGGAGTCCGAAGATCAGTCCGCGCGTTAACGTCGGCGCGAGCGCACGCGCCTTGATCGCGGTTTCGTGCGATGTTTCGCTAGCGTACCCCATGGTGTACCCCGAAGCGTCCCGCTGGGGAGCCCCCGACACGCTAGCGCCCCTCTACGACGACGTCTATCGAGGTCAGATTTGCAATTGCGAATCCTTTGTTCTTTCATGATCAGCGCAAATGTATTCCGTTGTTCTCGTCTCAATAAACCATAAATTTGTTATAATACCTCTTAGCTGTGTCCTTATTTAGTCGCATGCTTTATTTTCAAATACTAATATTAAAATATACACAAAATTCTGATCATCCAATTACATTTTACTTTGAACTATTTTATGAAGTAAAAATTCCCATTTTTATTTTTATGTATTTAATTGATATGATTAGAAAACATTTGAATGACTAACAATATACACTTTAAGTATAATCCTTCTAGATTTAATAATTTTAATCGTTCTAATATAAGTTAAACAGATAAAAAGTTGCAAGAAATTTTCTCAAATTTACAATCAAATATATGTATTTGTATACATATATAAACTACTGGTTACAATATAAAAACTCTTAGCCAATATTACTGTATTTATCAGCGTATATTCATTAGCTAAGCCGGCTAACAGCTGATTCGCTTTTGATCTCTATTTGTAAGTAGAACGCAGGTCTGTGAACCGTACATTCGTACAGTTTATGTTTTGTTAGAAAACGTAATTAAGTTTTATTAGATAATAAAATATTGATATTAATATCAACACTGAATAAAGAGACAATCCGTTAGTTTTCTTACTGATTAAAGTATTTTCGTAAAGAATATTGTTAAAATAACGAAATTATTTTAGAATACATCTATTTGCTATTTGTTTTGGCATTTCCTTGGCTCTCTCTCTCTCTCTCTCTGGATTTCAGGATTTGATAAAAAATAGGTATGAAACTGTGAGAAAAGATTACAGCATAGATCAAGAAACGTGTTAGATTTTACATAAATATGTTAAAAATGAAATGCTCTATGTCTTGATCTCTAGATTTGATAGAGTACTTATTTCATTTCCAACTTATACCTACATATATTCATTATACATACTTTGTAGGTATATAGAGTTTGTATTATTGTACATACGAGATTGAAGAAAAAAAATTGTTTGCTTAGAAGGTAAGTACCTACCTATTAAATCAAATAAACATAGAGGATTTTGCAAATGCATAATTTTCTACTTCCCAAAAATAATAGATACAAACAACTTAAAGAAATCCATAATTTAGTATGTTTACGCCCATTTTCCCTGAAGAAATAGGCAGAAATACAACCAATGCACCTACGATTAGCCGAAGATACTCGATACCACAATGTGATAGGTGGCTAGCCTATCGCCTACCGGGCACTTTTCTAATCCCGGACAACGTTGATTTTATCAGAAAACTGAAAAATCAATTTTTTTTATTTGCCCGACCCGGGAATCGAACCTGAGACCTCGTGTGGTCAACTCCGACACCGGAGCACTATTCGGTCACACCGCTCCATAATTAAAACTTTTTTACGTTTATCTATTAATATACAAATACCACATAGAATATTTTGTATGTTAAATGAAAGAATCGGCTTTCAAAGTACCTACTGTAACTATTTAAAAAAAAAAAATCAGTTTTTTTTCTTAGAAAACCTTTTGTTCCTGGTCCTAATGCATACTAACACTTCTCAATCACACAAAGTTGCGGGCTTTAGCAAGTGTACTGTATGCATATTTCGCGTGTATTCTAAACACACGAATTAATATTCTTTGCATTGAAGCATACAGAAATTTATACAAAGATGAGAGAAACAAGAACACATTCGATGACAAGAATACTTGAAATGATTTCCGATATCATTAATTTTATTGAATTACTAGCTATTCTCTGAGATTGACTACAAGGCCACTGGGACTGAGACTTGGCTAAATATCACGAGATTTTAACACCCACCGCTAAACGAATATATCCGTGATTGAATTCAAATTGATTATTTCTTAATTAACTTAATGTTCACAAAACTCTGTTTTGGTTCAGAGTTCAGACCCGTTTTCAAGTATAAACCATCTGCTTCCTGTCAGGCAGTGTGTAGAGTTCTACAAGGTGTCACTCAGATAAGGTGCCAAAACCGTGTAATTCTGCCGCAATAGCGTCAGTACTTGTTACTGTGGTGGTCCAGTTTGGGGATAAAGTGATCAAGTAAGATGCATGTGGCAAGAATAGACCAACTGGCAGGCATGTCGTAAAAGGCGATTAATTTGCAAAATTTTGCGGTGTGGCTACCATCGTGGCAACTAGGTGGTAGAGTTCAGCATTATGTCGCCTGAGTCTGGTACCACCGCCTTTCCTATTCCTGCCGCAATAACGTCAGAGCTTGTCACTGCCGTGTTCCGGTTTGGAGGGCGAGGTAGTCGGTAAACTTATGCATGTGACATCAAGACCTAGCCACAAGATAGCAACGCATCATTAACATCTTTGGTGTCTACAGGCGATGGTTGACTCTTTCCATCAGGAGACCCATCTGCTTGTTTGCTATCTTAT
>DWBA01000404.1:0-13660 GCA_018236825.1 Apodemia zela | reverse complement strand
TCACCTACGGGGGTGAAGCTGTGAATCTTTATTTTTCTGAATTAACGCAAACGAAGTTGCAGGCACCAGCTAGTTTATTAATATATTTTATTAAAACGTCCCAATACTTGATCTATTTTCTTGGTTTAAATTATGCGATTTCTTATTAATACGTTAACTATCGGTATGATGAGCGTCTACATATAAATGCCAAATATTATTCATAATTTTAATACGGATTTAACAATTAATTTTCAATGAAGAATTGTACGTCCAGTTTTAGTGATGTTGATTAGAACATTTTAATATTATTTAACATATAATAAACATAGTGCTAATTCTATAATGAAAGCTATCTAGGTTTCTAATTATAATTTCGTCTTTTAATTCCTTTTAATTGGCAGTGCTGAAAACTGTATTAGTCTAAGTAGATTTTTTTTTGTCCGTGATTGATATATTATTTGGTTATTAGTTTGAAAGTATCTTCTGTTCATTATTTACAAATGTTATTTGGCATCTGATATCACTGGAATATAGCCATAAATTGTATCTGAAAGCCGTTTATAAATATAACTATTGATTTATTTCATATTGTAATCAAACTTTTCCATTTAGACATATAAGTAAGTTTTTGATTATATATGCTTTATTATTATTCAATATTTATTGAGTTAAAATGAAATTTAATCTGTGATATGTAGCTTTTAATAAATTCTAGAAATGATTTAAAGCCGTTATGTTATTATATAGCCGTTATATTCGAAGTAAATATTATAGTTTAGCATATCAGTTTTATTATAAATCGCAATTGTCATAAAATTATTACTTTGTGTTAAAATGTGATTGAAAGTTTTCTAAAATAGTTCAAGTTAAGAATAGTTGTTACAAATTTTATTCTTACAATTTAAACAATGTTATTTTTTTACTCTATAATATACAAACTGAAGTAGGATCCAACAGTTAATTGTACTGAGCAACGATAATTACATAACAACCAATTTATTTATCTATATTGATATCTGTTTACAATAATAAACGTCTAAAATATTAAAAACTAAATTTTACAGTCAGAAAAACATCTTTCACAAATATTTACATTATCCATGACTCCTACAAATAATTAATCAATCATCTAATTATAAGAACACTTTATTTCATATTTGTCTATGTTGTATAATTGCCATAAGTGAAAAACTCTAGTTTATCGATTTTCGAAAATTATAAATCGAAATCTAGCCTATAGCTTAATGAAGGAATCCAGGCGATCAGATGTGTTCATCTTGAACATCTGTTGAGAGAAAAAGAACATATAATTAACATCGATTTTTCTAACTACTGTTAACATAAAAAGCAAAAATTATATCTAAAGCACAGACATTAAATATACAGACGACGTATGTTGACTTATTAAACATTGCATATCGCGAAGCAAGTACAAAACTTCTTCTAAATGTAAATTAATTATATTATTATTTGTGTAAGTATTTTGTTAATTTTAAGATGGATATTTTTTTGTGGATGTGGACTAAAAATGGGGATTTCAATTGTAGACGAAGCCTGTTACAATCCAATTTAAAATAAATTTAATCTCAATTTACAACAAACAGTACCTTAGTCTTGCAGTTGCAATTGCAGAGATCAAAGAGTTGTGTAATCCCAAAGATATTAATGCAATTTAATACAAATATATTTTTAAAGTATAAGTTATTTCATATGATTTTTTTTTCATTCTATTAAATTGGTTTGAAACAGGTTGTATTTTGCAAAAATTAAATTTGTCTATGCAATTTTTTGTCCGCAATTTGATGTTTTTAAGTAAACTAACAAAGCAAAGGTTTGAAACAAAAACGGCTAATGAATTAATGATTAGAATTATAATTAGCATTACTCAAAAGAAATACAGTTTGTATTCAGTCAAAAGAAATTCCGTCTGTTCAGTCTGTTTCTGCTTTAAATTAGGCCAACAACAAATATTTTATATAGCATTCATGCAAGAAAATCTCGTCGTTTTACATAGAATTATAATATGAGTGAGTTTGTGAAAACAATGTTATTGACATGAAAAATAAATATGTGTTAATACTACGAGGGTAGTTCTGTAGGTAGCGATTTATTGGCAAGCTATGTTGTCGTAGCATGCTGATTGATGTTCAGTAGTTTACACATATTTGTGTTTAAATAGGCTTTAAATATGGGTGAGCTTATCTAGATAATTTTATTTATTTGTCTCTAAATTCAATGTTTTCCATCTATGTCGTACACACAGAAAATAACGACGAAGAAAATTAGTAAGAAATCAGGACGATGAATTTAAAATTTGATTAAAACAATGTAGTAATTGGGTTTTGTGAAAAGTACCATATTATTTTCATACATTAGTTTTTATTTTTAGGCGCAAAAATAAACGTGGCGACAAAATAAATGTGAGAAATGAAAAAAACTCAAAATTTTCAGTTAAAATTCAAACATAAAACTAGTAACCGCCTCGCTTATGAACATTTATTTAAAAAAATGTTTATTTTAGCATTTTTTGCATCGATTAGTAATCTATAGGTAGGTATGTCTTCTAATGTGGCAGGTAGTACGCAAATTTTATATTGGTGAGAGCTGGGAGAGTATATGCACAAAAAAACATAGTTATTTGAACTTCAAAAACGTGACAAAGAGCTGAGTGAGCCGATTGTCACTAGACTCTGCAATTCACCACAATACACCGGTTTGTCGGTTGGCGAAATAGGTGACCTCCATGGCCGCATTTGGTGACCCAATAACGTCTACCGCATGTTTTTGCAGGAACCGGAACGGACAGTAATATTTACTTATTTAGGCACGAGGGTGCTACCAATCTGTGGTTTCGATTATCAGAAACAAGTTTAAAAAATCCTTAATTTTACTTAACGAAATTTGGCCGAGGTTTGGTCTCGAAAGATACCCTTATGTCGGGCTCTAAGCCCACATAATTTCAACTCTGGCCGAGCATTCGGCTCGCTCAAAAAGTCTGGTTTTGCAGTAACAGTCATTTGGACCAACTGTTAAAGTTCATTTCGAAATAAAAAAAGCACATATATATTCCCACATCATAATTAAATCTCTTATATTCGGGATAATATGTTACTCTGCTTGCGAAGTAACATGCACGGCTCAGCTAGTATCTAACTAGCTAGTATAATACATTAATATCCGTATTTTCAGTTGTAAACTTCTTTACAGTTAGGAATGAAAGAGGAAAAACTGTTATTGAATAAATTTTAAGTGTGATGTGAGCGTATTATTGCTATATAAATATAATACTCCTACATAAATTTGAAGTGTCTGTCTTAAAAATATTTTTTAGCGAATTTCGCGATAAATATTCGTTTTACTTACTGACATAAATTTTACAATGTTGTCTGCCCATTTGTCTCTACGTTACGTTACGGGATGATTTAACCCCATAATATACAATTATTTGTTAGAGATATAGATTACACAAATTGATCTAACGATTTTTACTAATTCTGGCTATTACAAAACCGGCTGTTGCTGAGAGTATATTAACCATGTCCTGCAGGGCTGTAGTGTATATCAGTTGACATTTTACAATGGGTGTGTTCCTGTTAACTTAGACAAACTATATTTTTCCGAAGTTCGTAACACAGCTAAAGTAAGACATATTCCAATGTCGCCATTATACTTTGATATTCTAGGCGCCATTGTATTATTGTGACCTTTTTCTATAGGTTTTGATTCCTCTAATTTTCAATAAATGTAATTAATACAGTAGTTTTTTAGTCTGTCCAAGAAACACCTTACAATAATTCTTGTTTTTCGGTGGAAGTCTAAACGAGAATTTAACATAATATTGCATTAGGATTAGGTTATATTCATATTGCATCTAAGCAACGCTAATATTTATACGTAAGTCTAAAAGACACAAAGATTTCTTAACATACAGTAAATAAAAAATAATGAAGCGGAAACGTGTGATTTGATTTATGCACGAAAGGATTGTGGCGACATATAATATTGACACGGTGTCTGGTGTGCAATGTACAAGGACTAACGAAAATCATGCCAGGTTGGGGTCATACATAATACGGATATCTACGGGACACGGGGTTTATCCAGCTAAATACTTACATAGCGTTCAAATAGTTAAAATTCTCACCATAACGTAAGTCGCGTCAAAATGCGATCAATTATCTTTTTCTCCCAAAATGTTCAATTTTGAAAAGAAAAATTACCAATTAATATAATGACTATGTATTCAAATATATGTACATGAAATGTTTTTATTTAAAACGAGATTTGACTGCATGAACCAGCAAAAAAAGCTATGTATCTAAAAACAAACTTAAATTATAAAATTAATAGCTATACTCTATAAGTAAATAACGTTTACATAAATGTTATTCATTAACGATAATTATATTCTAACTTTGTCTTATTATTAATAGTGCCAATTAAATTTAAACGTGAAATTGAAGTGTTATTATTCTAATAAACATTTAAAAAGCATAAAGATGTATCGTTGTTGTGAAACTTAATGCTAGTGAAAAATTGTCGTTTAATCAGACAACGTTTAACTTTACAACTATTAAGGATGATCGTAGAGAGCACAACTACATAGATATTTTACAATTACTATTTACGTATTCTATAAGTAATTCTAAGTCAGTCTAGAGAGTTTAGGGTAGGGTATATTATACAATATGTAAGACGTAACATGTGCGACTGTCATGTAGAGTGAGGTAGTGTTGGAGGTTGGGTGTAAGCCGATCATTGCGGTCAGACAAGGAATGCAAGACAAGGTAAGACAGCTCAGGACCGGCACAAGGTAGCTCGTAATATTTCAATCTCTATATTATATAATAAGTAATAACAATTGCCGAAGCACAACACAAACAAAATAGGAAAAAAAGTATCTTCACGTCCGTATCCCCGAAAGAGTAGGCAGAGATTTACAACCAGTGCACTCACAATTGGCTGAAGATACTCTATCCCACAATGTGATAAGTGGCAATCCTATCGCTAACTGGGTACTTATTCAATCCCGGGCAACGTTGTTTTAATCAGAAAACTGAAAAAAAACACATTTGAATTGCCCAGCAAGGGAATCGAGCCTGGGACCTCATGTGTTCAACACTGACACCGGACCGCTAGACCACAGAGGCGATTTTTTTGTGATTATAATTATTATATGTATTTGACCCGCTCTATTTTATTTGATGTAAAAGCACGCAATAAATATTAATTTCTATTGCTTTTACAAGAAAGTATCTACCTGTAACTGACTTAATGTCCTAAATAAATAAATAATCTATAATCCTAAATAAACTACTAATTTTCTATTAAAGCTGAAAATATCATAGATTTATTATGATAAAGAAAACGCAAAGAATTAATTCCATTATAGAAAACTGAATCTACACTTAATTAATTTTACCGGTAATATAATTTGCATTTTTAAATTCTGCCGATAATTATATTACTCGAAGCAGTCTTTTAGCTCGAGGCTTAGCCGGCCCTGGGTGGAAGCTTTTGAAGTACCGTAAATAACCATTATACGAATTAACCATTTAAATTAGGTTTTTATTTTCGTTGTTATTGTAAGAAATTCAGCATAATAATTATAGCGAATCTTTTGAGTTACCGTTTGAACTTTTCGGGATACTAATTTAAAAAATATAACTAGACAAAAATAAAATACTTTAGCTCATGAAACAATGTTGTAAAAGATTTAATATTGATCAAATTCTTAGTTTTATTATTCCACAACATTCTGAAAACGTATTCTCGTAAAAAGTAAGCTAGGTACATAAATTAAATAAATTTAAGAAAAAATGATAATATAATATATATAGAATATCAGCATAATTGCAACAACCAACATTCGATTTTCCTGTATCTTTGGACCTTTGCATCTGATGCTGATACATTTATATACGTGTCACAGAAAATAATGCACATTATGAAACACGTCAATAATTAGTTTTTTAAATTATAATCATAAATTCGGTACTGAACATTTTTTCATGATTTTAAACATGTTTTTTTTATGAAATCAACTTTACGTAGTCCGAATAAAGTATGTTTTTCTTTTCAAATTTTTGATTAAATATTTGTAAATTTATTGACCTAAATATTTTAGACCCTATTTATTACTTCGTCTTAAGTTTTTTTTCTTTATGTCAACTCTTTATGAAAGGTGTCTATTTTTCGTTTTAATTATTTGATTATAAAAAAACATAACATATGTTAAAAATGGTTGCAATGGATTCAGTAAATGTTTCTGAAGTAACTACATTCCGCTTTTACATGTAATCCTGTGACAGGTTGTAGATCCACCTTATACCTATAACATTTTGATATGGGAGAAGAACAAATCGTTCAAATTAGTCTGAATGAATCTAAATTAAGTTTATATAATATATACGCATACATTTGTAAATACATACATTAGGAAATTAATTTTACCAAAAGTAGACGCATAAGTGATTTAAAATCCTTTTTTTAGAAAATGTTATTAAAACGTACAAGTTTAATTAAATTCTCTCGTTTATTAGTTTGCAAAGTTCTTGCGACATATTTTCCTAAAAGGTTAATCTAGGACTAATTCAGTTATACTCCTCTTTTTCGCTTCGCTAACATGACGTGTATCAATTTCGATTTTGTAAAGCTTCATTCGTAGTATAAGATTTAATAACGTAGATAACTTTGTATTACATTTTCTGTGGAAATGCGATTTCATTAGATACTGTTTGCGAGGAGAAATATATTACGGAAAGATTAAGGTAAAGGAATTTTGCAAAAAAAATTATTTTTTATTTTTTACAAGCATATAATAATCATAACCATTATTTGTTGATTGCTTGAACATAAGATAATCAAGATGTTAAAATATAGTAAGCACACCTGCACCTGCACCGGCGTGCAAAAAACATATAAAACAATCGTTAATTATTCTATTAACACAAACTTTAAAATTCTTATATCAAATTCAATTAAAACATGCGCAACAACATCTCGTAACTATACAAATCCTTCGATATAATCAGTTAAAGTAGGTTTCTGTGAACTTCATAGTGCATTGAAAAAGAAGTTAAATGTATTGTGATCCATCAATGCTATAATATAAGATGTTTGGTTGATATTAATCTAAGGATAAAGAATAAAAAATATTATTGTATTTTTTAGACTTGAACAACAAAAATTTAATTTTTGAAATATATAATTTATTACGAAGTCTTACTAAAATTAATTGAAAATATAGTGTTGAATGTTGTTGAAGGAGATCCGGTTTAAATTCGTTTGAATGTTATCCAATATCCCTGCCAGTTATGAACAGATTCTATTATTTTTTATTGGAAAGTTGGGTATGTAACGTTAATCTCATTTATATTTGGCGAAGATCTGATTCAGGGTTCCAAAGATAAGAGGAGTTCGAAGTTACTTGTTACAGTTTTACTGTTTTTTTGTAAAAGAAAGTACAAATAGGTAATTCAACTTTTTAGTTGATTGATGATGATTGTATGTAAAATCATGATTATATGTAAAATCAAAAGTCTTGCAAATGCATTGCTGATCTTTTAAGGGTAAGAAATCTATTTTATTGATATTTCTTGGTTGTATAGAGTAGTGTAGTCAAAAGTACCTTGAAAATCGCACCATTTTGGATTTTCTGACATTGAAAATTAACAAAATTAAAAAATAATTATACGGCAAATGGGATGGTAAAATAATAATATGGTAAGCTTGCTTCGTCATTTCGGTTATATGTAGCATTGATCGTAATCGCGAATGATACACTAATTTTGTAACATAATATTTAAACGGTTAGACTGACGAAAAACTGATTAATATTACTTTGTATTTTCAAAAGCGAAATTGCTTTTAGCTTTGAAAATGTAGGAATTTAATGAATAAAATGACGTAGGGCACGTAGCTTACAAGTCTTCATATAAAATCAAAGTCTTGTTTGAATATGCAAATAAACGTTCGTGATGAGTGGAAACTTTGTAAGCGTTAATTAAATAAAACGAAGGTATTCGTTAAATCTGACAAAATTAAAGCAAACGAAGACTTAATGAAAAAAAAATTCCTACTGCATGTTTTTAACTAAGATTTAATTGGTAGGTGGTATTTATTTTTACCACATCGTAAGTTTTGTAATTGATGATATAGTTTTTGCTTTAAGCAACTAATGGCTAATTGCACTAACCTTGTCTTAGCTTAGGACATTCTTTATTAGCATGCTGTCACTTTCTTTTCATTAAAGACAAGAAATGACAGCATACTATTTAGGATTCTCCTAACTTAAGACAATGTTAGTGCAATTGGCCGTAAGTCTCACAACCTAATATAGTCTAATCATTGAGTCACCTAATCAGTTTCTTCGAATGGGGTTTCCAATATTCAGGTAGGTTAGGTTAGTATTTACCTTATTATATTAAATATGCACATAATATAATATACATAGAAAAAAAACAATTTAATTTACTTGTAAATGCAGTTTTATGGTATCCAAATCTTGCATTAAGCTTTTAATGAATTTATTCTGGGTTACTTTCCTAGTAAACATTTTTGAAGAAATAAATCATGCATATACTTCGAAATATCTCGAGAAAATAGGAACACACAAAAACAAAAAACAAAAATAAAATAAAATTAAGATGGATGTAAAATATTCACGAATCTATGTAATTATTATCTGAATTATTGTTATAGATTTTCTGTAATCTAAATTAATCAAACATAAATTTAACTTCAATTAACACTTTTAAACAGCCATTATCATGGTAACTTATTGTACATCGAAATGAGTATTATTTATTAAAGTAATTGGAGAAGGAGTATATTGGAAATATAATATGAAAAACACTAAAAAAATTTAAATATTCATAATCATCAATTTTGCATTTTAATGTTAATCAACAAATACATAAGTCCAAAAAATTAAGAAAATAAAAAAGCTATAATATTGACCATTATTGAAAAGAATTTCTTATTAAACATTTGTTAACAAAAATTAACATAATTAAAAACATTAATTTTTTAATTAATTTCCTGAAAAAATTAAACGAAAAGTTTGTAAAAAAGAATACTTTTAAAATAATAATGGTAGTCCTAAAAAAAATAAAGGTTTTTAATCGGCTTTTACTAAAAGGAATTTGTCGAGAAATAGATAGAAATATTTCTTTTTAAATGAATTTCCCAAATAAGTAAAACAAAAAGTTTGTGGAAAGTAATCGTTTTAATATAATGAGACATAACCTAGCCTACACTTTCTAATGGCAACGTGAATATAATGCAAAACAAAAGTCTATAAAAATGCATCCATATTAGATTACGGTATGGGTAAGTAGACATATACTTCTGCTAAATAAAAAATGTGGTTACATTACACAAAAATATTTGCCATCGTGAATAACGTGTTTATGTCAAAGACATACTAAGCTAAACTAAGGAACAATTCTGATAAAATATTCATGAACATTGTCAGTTAGGACATAGTTTACTAATTTGATGCAAAATTTGCTATTCAACAAGTTTAAATGGATGTGAATGTTTCAGTTTCATATTAGACAACAGGCAAGAGTCTCCCTGAATAGTTTTTGGAGTTATTACCCGGTAATCAGGCACGAAGTACAGAATTTAAGTCTTTTCTTCATCGATATTAATAACAACAGACCGTATAATATAAAAACAGTACTTGGATTACATTTTAGTTGTCACGCAATAAACAAAATTGTGTAATAAATTCACACATACTGGTTTTTATGGCATGGTAAATCTTTTAATACAGAACATCCTACGTGTCTCTATTACATTTATAAAACACAATATTTGTAAGAGAGAAAGAAAGAAATATTGTTTATTTGCAAAACGATGGGTGTTTTGGTCTTTATAGATAATTTATAGTTACGAAAATATTCTACCAAAAATAGTGCTATTAAATAAGATTGAATTTAATTAAAAAAAATTACAGATCCAAAAAATACCAAAATTGTAAGTCAAGATGCCAAAAATTTGTCTACTAATATGCAAAACATTCGCACTACCAACAAAAAATACTTAAGACACTTTTTCAAATTCAGATTTTAAATTCTGTATACTATTCATCCTTTTGACTTAAAATCTAATGCAAAATTAAACGCAAATTGTAATTAAAACTTTTGTAATGTATTGGAACTTTGCAATACAAATGGTTAACTCTGTCAGTTTTCAAACGTGTTGTCCAATCTTGTTTTAAAAATTCCAAAAAGCCGATCTGTACAAGATAGGTAGTTACAAAGTTTCAAGTTCACTATAAGAAAAGTCGAGCAAATCTTACAGTCGTGGATGGCCAAGTGTCATTTAAAGTAATGGACATATTTTAAGATTATAACTACAGAAAATGTTTTAGACAATTAGCTACAGAAAATAAAACAACTAAGTTAATATACTAATCTTCCGATGGTAAATATTTTTGTGGAAAGTATTTAAAGGCATATAAAATTAAAATGTTAGTAAACTCGATAATGTGTAACAGTTTTTAATAGCGAATATGTTTAAAGGTAGCTTTCTGAAAAATCAAGATCTGAAACGGAAGCGCGTGAGGAACGCGTATAATTAGTAGAGGTGCCGTAGTCAGAGGTGGCGGTGGCGAGGTCGGCGATAACACCTGTACCTTGGGTAACCCCGTCTGTCGCCGCGGCTTCCTGCTCCGCTAGCTTCTGTTTTAGCACCCGGATCCGTTCTTCCTTCTGTAACAATAGATGTCCTTTTTTAATCTTTCTTGCATTAAATCGATCTAAGTTAGAGAGTTTGTCCTAGAACTTTCCCTTGTATGAAATATCTATCTATATAAAAATGAATGTTTGTCTGTATGTACTTTATAGAGTCGTAAATTATGCATTTGATCATATGATTATATTTCGCAAAGTTGTACATGTTGTGTGTGTTTCAGAGTTGGTACGAGCAATTTCCGACAGATTGCGTCACCACCGTTTCAATGAATTTCATATATTGCCTTTCCTTCAAATTTATTTTAGTTGTTGGCGTAACAACGCGCGCAGGGTACAGCTAGTTTAATACATTTCATAAAAACATTTAACTTATTGAAGTGAAACTTCTTTTGAATTGTTGTGTTTCAAACTCAAACAAACACATAAATAAAGCGGGCGAGAGAATGAGATAGATATATTACATAGTATTTTATATTTAAAATATTATCATCTATTTAATGGTTCCAAAACCAGCCAGATACAAACAGTACAACCAAAGAGATCTTACTGTAACTTACGTTTCACTTCTACCATCTGTGAACTTACTCTCGATGTTTTTTGTATTCTATAAATATACAGGATGTCTTATAAAAGGTTGTAGATAATGATAGAGGGTGTTCTGTACTCGATTCTGATACCGAATATGTAAATAGAATAAGCTCTTAAATTTAGACCTAATTTTCCAATCAAAATTTTTATTACGGACCGCACCTCGCATAGAAGTTCATTGTTCATGAGTCCGATTTACCGAACTCGCGACTAGGCTCACTAAGTACATCTTAGTTATTATACTTTTTGAATAAATAAGTTTTTACTGGACTATTTTTTTGACTTTTACTACTGTGTCCTTCAATATGTACAACCTTTTACCAGTCAACCTGTAAACCAAAGCCATATATGTTAAAAAGTTCAGTTAGTGGTAATGCAAAGTAAATAAGATGGAAGGGTCTTAAAAGACTTGTATCTCAGAGAAAACGCAAAGCAGTAGGTTATTTTTATCGCAAGTATTCAGAAATAGTTGGTACTAATTTTATTTTATTCTTTTACAAGATCGTCAGCAACATGATAAGAATAAACAGTGAATAAAAACTAACAAAAACCCTGTCCGACCGAATACAGGTTGATCGATGACATTATCAAAAAATTAAAAGTTATATAACGTTTCTGCGACGTTTCGACTAGAATTCTAGATTCTAGATGCCCGATGAAGGCTCAATTTCGAGCCGAAACGTTGCAGAAATAATAATTTATTAATACTTATATTCAGAAATAAATTGACTACATTCTCGCTATATGACTTTTAATTATAACTGAGATGTACGTACGCTACAAATTATTCTATGTATAAAAATAGTGCGGTATTTTAAAATGCTCGTATGTAACCTTCAAATTCGTTAAAATATAGGGAATATTTTTAAATGGACGACACAATGTCGAGTCTACGACCGCCACATCAAAGGAGGTCTTAGATGTCGCGGTCGTAGGCAGCCTCTCTCTACTAACTTTATATGGTCGTCATTTTGCACTAATATTTGAAATATCATTTAGGATTAATTATTTTGATCTGGGATTTTCGCGTATGCAATCGTATAGCGTATACTATGACTCAAACAGATTTTTTTATATCATAAGATAGCAAATAAGCAGATGGGTCTCCTGTTGGAAAACATTCAACCATTGCTTATAGACACCAAAGATGTTAATGGTGCTTTGCTATCTCATGGCGATGTCTTAATGCCACATGCATAATAAGCTTACGGCTACCACACCCTGCAAACCGGAACACGACAGTGACAAGCATTGACGCTATTGCGGCAGGAATAGGTAAGGCGGTGGTACTAGACCCGGGCGAGACAATGCTGAACCACCTAGTAGCCACGATGGTAGTGATTCACGTAGTCAATCGTTCGCCTCTTACGAAATGCCTGACAGAACGGCAGATGGTATGATCTTCAAAGGGAGTCCAAACCAACACGGGGTTTTAACGCTGCTGATGAATAGCATATTCTGTCTAGATTAAATCTATTTGTTTGTTGTTCAGGGCAAGCAAGCAAAAATCAAAGAGATGTACGAGCAATCCGTCATGCAATGTGAACAAGGTAAATTTGTTTAATATTATAACAGTAACTACCGTTACTACTATTTATCTAGTAATATAATTAACCGTTGCTGACTAAAGATAAGCTGGTACGTTTACGTTTTTAAAATATAATATGTTAATCGTTAAATATTTATCTATCTAAAGTTATATTATAAGTGGGAAATATTTGGTTTTTCTTGGTTGGTTAGTTACGATTTAATTCAAAAACCACATTACCGATTTCAAAAATTCTTTACCTTCAGACAGCTACATTATCCAGCCGGCTTAGCCAGCAGCAGCGCCGGCGTGTGATAATGTCGAGATCGACAAAAGACGTTTGACCAATAAGAAGAATTAATATGTTGTTTATTCGACGCGACGCGCAATTCTTATTGGTCAAACTAAAAAAAAAACTGTTTTATCGATCCGTTCGCCACCGGGCACTTTTTCAGAATTTCAGGGCGTTGATTTTATCAGAAAAGTGAAAAGCCACATTTTTTTTAATTTCCCGACCCGGGGATCGAACCCGGGACCTCATGTGGTCAACTCCGACACCGGACCACTAGGCCACAGAGGCGACTAATCTAATGATTTATCTTAAGAAGCAAAGGTGGTCGTTTTAGGGTGGTAAAAGGTGGCAAAATAGATCACCACACTTCTTGCCAGCCGATCAGTGAATAGGCATGATGACAGAATAAAAGAGTCACAGAAAATACCTTTTTGAACTGTTAATTATGTTTTAAAAATCGTAAATAACATTTTTTTTTATTTACATAAATAGAGATTAATGTGATTTTTAATAAAATAAAAGCTTAAAAAACTATGGTCGGCCATTTTAAATGAAACACCGATTAGA
>DWBA01000403.1:0-13669 GCA_018236825.1 Apodemia zela | reverse complement strand
CTTATCTTCCTAACTGCAAAAGCGGCAGAACTAAGCTTTTTGGTCAGACACAAAATGTGCGGTCCCCATTGTAATTTTGAATCAATAGTAAGACCAAGAAACATTGTTTTATTTACATATTCTAAATTGTCGTCATTTAATTTAATAATATTATTGTCAGTTCTTGAGTTAACATTTTGCAAAACAAATTTTACACATTTTGTTTTTTTCGCATTTAAAGCCAGATTATTAGCACTAAACCATTCTAGAACTTGTGAGAGAGTACTATTTACTTCGTCAATATCAGGGTTATGTCTACTTACCTTAAAAACTAAAGATGTGTCATCCGCAAACAGCACAACTTCACACAAGTTCTTGACAATCAAAGGCAAGTCATTTATATAAACTAAGAAAAGAAAAGGTCCCAAAATAGATCCTTGAGGTACTCCCATTTGGACATGTGAACCTTCAGAATGAGATCTATTTATTTGTACCTTTTGTAACCTGGCTTTCAAATATGATTTTATCAATTTTAATGCTCTATCTGTCAGACCATAATGTGCCAATTTAGCAAGTAAGGTACGATGATCTACACAGTCAAACGCTTTTGATAGATCACAGAATA
This sequence comes from Apodemia zela, assembly GCA_018236825.1. Taxonomy (NCBI): domain Eukaryota; kingdom Metazoa; phylum Arthropoda; class Insecta; order Lepidoptera; family Riodinidae; genus Apodemia; species Apodemia zela. Next base: position 13,065 of record DWBA01000403.1, on the reverse strand, counting down.
TAGCAATTGCGTCACAGGATTTCTCCCATGCACTTATGACGTGACGAATTAATCTGACTGCTGCATCTATAGTAGATTGACCTTTCATAAAGCCATACTGCTGATCGACAAATATTTTATTAAGATTGAAATAGGCTAACATTTGGTTATACATGATTTTTTCAAAAACCTTGCTTAAGACTGGCAGTATTGATATGGGCCTATAATTAGTAGGATCTTTTTTATCACCTGATTTATATAATGGCACAATTTTACTTATTTTCATTATGTCAGGAAAAACTCCCTCGTCAACACAACGGTTATAAATTTTACAAAGATAGGGCGCTAATATATCAATAACAGAACTTACAAATTTCACCGACATACCCCAAATATCCTCACTAGTTTTTAATTTTAATGATTTAAATGTTCTAATTATTTCATCTGGACTAACATGTCTAAACGAAAATGAAGATTTTAATGGTTCCATATTTTGTTGTAATAAAGTTTCAGCTACTTTAGTCGAAGAATTAAGTTTCTGTGTGGTTTTTATAGATACATTAGTAAAGAAATTTTCAAATTCGTTCGCAACGTCTATATCAGAATATAACAAACCATTATCAGTATTAATTTTGTAAACTGAGTGTTGAGCTTTTACCTTACCTATTTCTCTGTTTATAATGCTCCATGCTGTTTTTTGTCTGTCACCGGAATTCGTAATTTCATCGCGTATATATAGCGATTTTGCTATACAACAAACTTTCTTAAATAACTTTGAATATGTTCTAACATGGTCTAGAAATTGTTTCGCATGGTTGTAAGGTTTTTGTGAATAAAGATCGTAAAGGGTATCTCGACTTTTATAGATACCGGGTGTTGCCCAATGGCAAAATTTAGATTTTGTACTAACGGGTATTGTCTTTAACTCAAAAATTTTGTTAAATTTGTTATTGATTATGTTAAAAAATTGCTCATACACTATATTTGGACTATTTGAATCGTAGTTAATTTTCGGAAGGAGATTTATAATATATTTTTTGTATTTTTCTATGCGAGGTTTAGTAATAATTCTTTTTTCTATTATTTTAGTTCTATATTTTTCCCTTACATTAGGAAAATGTATACTTTGACCGCTGTGATCTGATTTTAAATAGTTTACAATAGCCTTTTCAGACACATCAAAATTACAAAAGATGTTATCTATACACGTTGCTGTATTGTCTGTTATACGTGTTGGCTCATTAAAAACATGTGTTAAGTTAAAAGAATTAAATAATACTTTTAATTTAATTGAAAAGCTATCCATTACCAATAAATTTACGTTGAAATCTCCACATATTATCAGATACTTTTGACATTTACTTAATATTTTTAAAACATCTTCCATTACCGACTCAAATGTTTCATAATTTTCTTTTGCATTTACACACTTTGGAGGCCTATAAACACAAACTATAATGTGGTGTTTCAGTTCCACACACGATAATTCAACACTACTTTCGACAGACATTGAAACAATATCTTTACGTTGTTTAAAATTAATATCATTTTTACATAAAATTAACGAACCACCTCTTTTCTTTACTTTTCTACAGAAAAAACTACAAGCAGAGTAATTTTTAAAAGAAAACATAACTTCTTGTTCTTTTAGCCAGTGTTCGGTGACACAAAAAACATCTATATTAAAATGTTCTAAGTAGAGTTCTATTTCTAATTCTTTGCCGGCAAAACCCTGGATGTTTTGGTGAACAAGTTTCATCACCTCGAGTTTTGCCTTTGTCGCTATGTCTAGTTTAAATCAGGAGTATGGCACTTGTTGTCAATAATACTATCTGAAAGTAATTCACAATGTAACTCACCACTGATTTTTTCCCCGTTTACGTATGAACAGTGTGGGTCTTCGCGGTCTCTATGTTTAAAACTAAATGCCTTTTCCATCGTCAAAAGTGTATAAGAGTTACAATTATTATTATTGTAAAACATGTCAATATTATATGCTAATAATTTAGCTACATTATCTTTATATTTTTTATGCAAATGCATATAATGTTTGGTGACTACTAAATTAGTAATAAATTTATTAATGTCAAAGAAAAAAAGTTTGTCGCTATGACAACAAGTCAAATGGAAAATAAAATTATTTATATAATAAATACGCTTATTTTTTGCACTTGAATAAGAGGCAGAATAAGGGAAGGCACATAGTATTATTTTCTTTGCATTTTTGCCCAATAAACAATTAATATATTTAATAATGTCAGATTTTTTTAAGTTTTCGTAATTACTTAGTAATAAAATTATAGTACAGTCATCATTTGTTTTTATATTTCTAATTTTTTCAATAATGTGTGTATATGACGCACTTGGAGAACAGTTATTTAAAACATTAAGTTGAGTATATTTACATAGTCTAGATCCCATTCCAATGCCTATGTCGTCAGAAAACAATAAAACCTTAGGATTCCTAGTATTATTAATGATATCGTAACCATCTACATACGGTGTAACTGTAGAGGATGATGTAGGATAAGGATTACAGAGTGTCAACACATTTTCTTTCGTATTGTCATTGGCAGACAGACCGACACTACAGTTACAAACATTCTTATTGACAAGAGAGTGAAAACGCTCCTCATTATATGTACATAGATTAAGCAGCTCATTGGCTGCTGAAATGTGCCCTTGAATTTGATTCTGTGCACTATTGTATTTGATTGTAATATTATGAAGAGAGTCCTGCAACTTTAACAATTCGGCTTGCATACGAGATGTTTCACAATTATATTTGGCTAAATTTACGTTAATTTTATTCTTATACAAGTCTAATTGCTCAATTGCAGCGCAGTTTTCTTTTTTTAATATTTTATAATTTTTATACAGAGTTTTAAAGTTTCTAGATTTACAAGATAATTTTTTAATAATTTTTTGAGCTTTAAAATATTTTTTTCGATTCTTACGACTAGTTATGGCGTTAGAGTTCGGTTGTTTTATATGGCAAGTTACTAAGTCATTGAACATATTTATAGTTTTTTCCGACTGTAGGGCTCTTTTTTCTTCTTCAAATTGATGTATCAGGTCTTGAGCTTGTTGGAATTCGCGTTCCAGATAACTATTTCTTAATAAAACTTGTTCATAAGTGTTGCCACACTCGGAGAAAGTTTCTATTTGGGCTTGGAATTGGTTACATTTTTCCACTACATCTTTATATTTGGAGTAGAGTGATGACATCTCATTTTTTAATGTTGTGTTACGATTAATTATAATTAACAATTCCCTTTCATTTTCTTCTCTGAAGAAGACTGCCTTCCTGCTACGCATCTCGTAGAGGAAGAGATAAGGAAAATATGTATCACTAAAATCGTGACTACTAACTAGGTGATAGTTCTGCAACGTCTATATTGTGTTAGGTACAACTGCCTTAACTATTTCTTTTGCAAAAGCTTTGATGCTTTTGCTTGCGGATGCGTGCTTGGTTGCGCTCGTGTTCCGGTTTTCAGTTTTCTGATACAAAAATAACGTTGCCCTGGATTAGATAAGTGCCTAATTAGCGATAGAATTACCACCTATTACATTGTGAGTGCGAGTAGTTTTGGCTAATTTTGGCTCACTACCGCTTCGGGGATACCGGCGTGAAGACTGCCTTCCTGCTACATATCTCGTAGAGGGAGAGATGAGGAAAATATGAATAACATCGTGAGTACTAAAGGTGATAGGGTTCTGCATCGTTTATATTGTGTTAGCTACAACTGCAGAACTTATTTCTTTCTTTCCGTGCGCAGGTTGGAATATTATATTCCAACCTGCACACGGATAGCATATCGCATTTAACATGTTTGGTGCCTATAGGCGGTGGTTATATCTTTTCATCAGTAGCCATTTGCTTATTTGCTTACATATAAAATAAAAATAAATAGTATACTGCTTGTCAGAATGCCACATGATTTTTTCTTTAAGGCGACGGACTAACTCGGATGTAAAAAAGATCTTAGATTTTGCTTATACTGATACATTTTTTTTGTTTCTGAGAGACCAAAATATAACTTTGCCCGAAAAATAATCATAAGTTTTGTACCTAAATCTGTAACGGAAACCGTATTAAGTATGCAATTACAAATACAAAAGTTTCCTTTAAGTCAAAAGCATCGAGACAATCACAAGTTTTCGAAAGGATTTTACAAAGTTTTCAAGATTTAAGTGTAGATTAACTTTAGAGCGACAAGTTCTAGATTTCGTGATTCCCTAGAGTAGACATAATATAGTAGTTGAGTAGCAAGTTTGATTACTTCCTTGTTTAATACGAGCTAATGCTCGCGCGACCGACTCGGCCACATTAATAATATGCTTAGACAAAAGTTTCAAAATAGTTTCCTATGAGTAAATGTAAGGAAGGTGTAGGTTCAGTTTCTTGATACTTTTTCAAAGTATCTTTACACCCATATCCCTGAAGGGGCAGAGGTACAACCAGTGCACCCACGATTAGCCGAAGATACTAGGTCCCACAATGTGATAGGTGGCCAGCCTATCGCCAACCGGGCACTTTATGCAATCCCGGGCAACATAGTTTTTATCAGAAAACTAAAAAAACACATTTATTGAATTGCCCGACCCGGGAACCGAACCCGGGACCTCATGTGGTCAACTCTGACACCGGACCACTAGACCACAGATGCAAAGTCTTCTGTATTATTAAAACCAATTACAACACTTCCAATAAGAATTACTATTATTACAATATTTATTCTAAGGTTCAGAATTAAAGCGTTGAATTGTTTTCTTACGAAATAAAATGTGAATTTACTTGTACTGCCTCCGTGTTGGTCCGGGCTCCTTTGAAGAATAGACCAACAGCCGTTCTGCCAGGCAGGTCGTAAAAGGCGACCATCGTGACTAATAGGTGGCAGAGTTCTGTAACGTCTCGCCTGGGTATTTGGTACCACCGCCTTACCTATTTCTGACGCAATAGCGTCAATGCTTGTCATTGTCGTGTTTCAGTTAAGAGGGTAAGGTAGCAATTCCGTTACACCATCCCGTCACACAGGATATATATGTACCAAAATTGTTTAATGTCAAACGACTTTTCTTACTGAAGAGATAACTGTCTCTGAGTAGTAAAGTATCAAGTAGTAAAGTATCAAATATGATAAGTTATATTTTTGTTATATAAAATTTCGTAGTTACTTACATTCTCTCTAAGAAAGGAGATAGAATTTGAAAAAAGAAGATAAATAGACCATTTTCTAAAATTCAAAGCTGTCAGGCAATTTGTGGGACTACCAACGCGACATCTGCTGAACCAAGTGTTTACAAAGGTCAAACCTTACCGCCTTTTTACTGCCTGAATTTACGCCCCTTTGAGGAATATACCATCTGTAATTTTACACCGGTAGTGATGGGATAAATGGTTGTCATTGTCGTGTTTCGGTTTGTAGGATAAGGTACCCGGTAGTCTTATGCATGTAACATTGCCACCCCACTACATGGACAGCTACAAGCCATTAACATCTTCTGTATATAATTTATACTTTCCATCGTCGGCACTTGGTGAAACTGCATCATATTGATTTTAAAAACACACACACACACACTTGTACTGTTTCACATTTATAATGTGAAACAGTACAAAAAATGTAGTTATTGTCTTTGTGTAAGTAAATGTTGTGAAAATAATATATTAACGGAAGAAAGCCCTGATGATGCCCTAATAGGCGAAAACGGTTGGTGTTAAAATTAACCAATTATAAATGTGAAACAGTACAAGTGTGTGTTTTTAAAATCAACATCTTCTGTATTTATGGGGATGGTTTCTCTTTCCATCAGGATAGCCATCTACTGGTTTGCAATCTAACGATATAAAAAATATACATATCACCGCCATAAGGGTTTCTATTGGTAGAAGCAATTATGAAATCATATATTTTATTGTATAGTTATACAGTTGTATTTAGTATTATTTATTATGTTATATCTTTATATATAAAAATCCCGTGTCACGATATTCGTTTGTACTAATCTTCGAAACCACTGAAACGATTACAATAAAATTTTGTAGATGTCTATTATGTGGTCCAACTTCAAAGGATAGTTTTTACCGTAGCCAAAATAACATTTGTCGAGTCAGCTAGTGATTGTATATATTTACTTTTATATCTTTTTTTTTAATTTGATAGGGGAGCGCTTAACCACGATCTCGCCACGATATCATAGGCATATGGATTAGACCGAACCCCGCACTAAGCCGGTCCGGTCTCGCAGGAGGCAGCCCAGAGCGCGGGCGTTAGTAGCCCAAATATAAATTCAAACTCTGGCTGAGCACTCTGCTCGCCCTATCGGTCCGATGTTACAGTAACGACCGCAAGGTCAACTGTAATTAGTTCTTTCGAAAAAAAAGGCATATGGTTATGACGCTAAGTTTGCCTGCTGTATATTCAAATAAATAAAAAATATGAAATAAACTACAAAACATATAAATAGAAAATACAATGCTAACTACCTAAAAATAGTAAATCACTACATAGTATAAAACAAAGTCGCTTTGTCTATCCCCAAATCCCTATGTTTGCTTAAATCTTTAAAACTACGCAACGGATTTTTTGATGCGGTTTTTTAAATAGATAGAGTGGTTCAAAAGGAAGGTTTATATGTATAATACATATATATTATAATCCGTGCTAAGCCGGGGCAGGTCGCTAGTTTATTCAATAAAGTAGACCTTTCCTCAATGAGCAGCCTGTAAAGTTTGATTTATCAAATTTCAACAATGGTTCAGAGCTTATTTCTATCCACGGTGAGTAACGAAAAACCTATCCGATAATCAAAGGCATTGTTGGTAGATTATATCTATTACAGGTAATCATTTTATTAAGATATTTTTTAAACTTTTTTCGTAATTTTAGTGACTTTGGAATGAGGTAATTTTAGAAAAATTGAAGAGGTTATCAATCCGCCTATATGTTTTTATGTTTTTTATGTTTGTTACCGCAGAACTAGTTCATTTATGAACCGATTTTGAAAATTCTTTTATTTTTAAAAGAACTGTGTGGTACGACACGTGGGACCCCAGGTCCCGTGTGGTTACCACACAGAACACACGCACAACACGTATACCACACGGGAAGTAGTTCCCATTATAATTTGGTATAGATCTGATGTAGGAATCCATAGATATAGGAAATGGGAAGTTGGTTGCTGCACTTTTACTGCGTTTAAAAAAATACTTTGGTAATAAATTGTAGGATTTTATATGCATCCTGCTAAAGGAAGTTACTGATTTCACCTCGATTTTCAAAAATATAGTTTTCGTGGGATCCCTTTATTTCGACTATTTCTGTTTGTCCTAATTTAATTTGGCATAACGCGTTAGGTATTTTATTTGCCATAATAAATAATCATTTTATATAATTGTTTATGGCGTACTATTTCACTAGGTATAAATATCATTTAGGCTAATTTTTTTGCCCTAATTTTGATTGGCACAAAGTTTATCTAATAACATCAGACCTATTCTATTGTAGGTGTTATTGAACCACTTGGGTTAGGTTAGGTAAAAACAGAGACCACCGCGCGAAGACGAACGAATGAAGCAAATGCGCCGAGCGCCAGATACCCTGTATTGTTTATTTTTTAAGTAGGTATCGGAATTCGTATTCTTGGATGGACTTATGTCGTGCCCCATATACGGGCTACGGCGAAGGTTTGTGCTGTGATCATAATGACGTCTAACATTAGTGGTCATGAGACTGCGACCCGCAGACGATATTTGTGCGGCTCGTGACAAAGCAAACAAGAAAATTGTAACATTACTTAAATTGCTTTTTCTTAATTTTTTTTTATTCATAAACATGCATTCCTAAAATTATTTAATACTATTCTACTGTTTTTTTCTTATTTTATTCGCCCACAGGTTACGATACAGTATGTCATTATTAAAATATGACGTACACATGAAGCTACTTTACATAATGTACTCGGATAAATTATAGTTTGCTGTTATTATTATCGTTTATCACAATTATATTATTGTTTCCGCACAAATATCACCTGCGGACCGGCTCGGCCGCAGTTGGCGACCACTGCTTCGACGGTTCAAGATCCTTCGCCAAGCAGTTTGCGCTAGCCCAAATACATCGTGACAACGCAAACCTTTGTCCTAGCGCGATATATGTGGCCACATAATTATTGTTATTCAATCTGTTGAAACTCGGTATTTTTTAAATAATTATTTATAACTATAAGCGTTAGGAATATTGACATTTATTTATTAAAAACTTAATTTTGCCAAAAAAATGCCTAAAACTGTCTATAAAAATTATGCTTAATTATCATTTATGTAAACATATTTAAAAAAAAATTTAAATCACACTGTGGTGGACTTAACTATTGTGCATAATTATTATAAGAATATGTAAAAGTATGCCTTATCACTACATCTCTGTCCCTATATCCCTATGTATGCTTAAATCTTTAAAACTACGCAACGGATTTTGATACGTTTTTTTTTAATAGATAGAGTGGTTCAAGAGGAAGTTTTATATGTATAATACATTATATTGTAATCCGTGCGAAGATGGAGCAGGTCGCTAGTGATATATAATTTTAAGCGAATAAATAGGGAACCAGTTTTTATCATATTTTTAGATTCAGGCGTTACTTTGCGAAAATTCATAATTCAACGAAGAAATCTAGTTAATTTGCAAATTTTCGCGAACTTTCACGTGTTCCCTAGTAATGCCACTGAAAGGAAAAATAAAAAAATTGTAAGAAACTGAATAAACTCACCGTATGCCTGAAAAATAAAGAAGACCCCAGCGGCACAGTTATCCACCCTCGTCCATCACAACAATAGCAAGCACAAAAGCACACAGTATATTTGATTGCGAAGTGAAACATGCGTTGAGTGCGAATACTATGTGTCGCAAGCTTTAGATTTTAGTACTCTTCGAGGTCAAAAATCTGCGCACAGGAATATTTTTGACCAATTTGAGCCTGAAATAGGTACTTAGATAAACAACGGAAAGTTTATTTAGTTTAGGTAAACAACGGAAAGTTTCAGAGATGCAGGATCTATCTATTTACAGATTTTTCTGAAATGTCATTGAGCTACCTATATGCCTCTTTTTGGTCAGACAATGTTTTTGTTACAAACTGCATACAAAGATTTTATCCTTTCCAAATAAAATGAAAGAATTTAAGAAATAAGGGAGATTACTTACAGACTATCCCCGACATACAAACCCTACCTCTTTATTATTTAATTCTAGATTTATATTTTCCACTTCAATGCCCTACGTTTGAGTAGGCTAGCAGAGGCTTTCCCATAATTACCTTGCTGGGTTGGCGCACATCCAAGCTTCCTTGCACTGGTTACGCTACTGTCCGCAATACTTATGATATTTAAATTTTGTTATTTATGTGATTGTCTCGTTGGCCTAGTGGTAAGCCTATTCGAACTCAGATCGTTCCGTCCCGAATTCGATTCAAGAGTCACGTAAAGCTATTATTTATACACATGTTATACGGATGGAAAATTTGTATTTTTCTGTTATTATTTGTAATTAATGTTTAACGAAGGACCAGAACGCACGTTTCCCGTGGAAAGGTGAACTAACTTCTCGCTAATCTACTAATCTGATAATGTGCTCTTCACAAAAAATAACTTCTGAAGGATCTAGACGCAAAATTGTACTCCTTTCTGAGCAAGCTGGTCTTTTCATCATAAGCTGTCGACCCACTTGCCCAGGCTTGGTAGTACTCTTTCTTACGAAATAAAGCCTAAAGTTTGCATTGCAACCAAAACAGGGTTAGGACTTACTCCGATAGGTACCACAGAAGATAGGTACCACAGTAGCACCACTACAACTATAGAGTCAGCAACAGCACTTGAATCATATGCGTCCATGAGTAGGATGCAAAGAATGATCCATCTGATTTGATGACAATATGATGACCTGTAGTACCAGAAGCGTCTGCAGCTGCTGAATGAAGCCTTATATGATGATCCTTTGACACTATACTACGTATCAAACAGTGGTCCGATGAACTAAGCGAGTCTTCGACGAAGACCTGTTGATCTTCCGCATGTTTGTTCAGCAGTAGAACCAGAAGAGAAGGTATATGGTCTTCCATATCTAGGATTTGTAGACGAAGATATCAGCTGTGTGAAACCTTATGCTAAGGCAAAGTCGGAAACAGATTTCCCCACATGATTAGTGGTGCGTGAGTATCATGATCTCTGCAAATGAGAGCTGTTACAGCACGGAATCAGTAGCCACTTTGACGTGCCCAATTGGTCGGTTACTTGGGTCGAACACACAGGACCTGTAAAGGCACGTATAGATGCAGTGATGGTTGTCTATGCGTAACCAGAGAATGAATAGGTCTTTGCCTTCAAGACTACTCAGGGTTTGAGAACAAATATTCTCTCTGACGTAGGCTTTAACACAAGTTCACGTATAACGGAATGCTCCAATATGTATCGCAGCTAAGACAGATAAGAAATATCAGCCGGAGAAGGTATCTGTGCCTCAGTTAGGATGAGCAATGCCGGCTTCCGACTTTGTCGTCTTAAGATGGTAGTGGATAGGTTAAAGTGAATCTCCCCGATGTCGCAAAACGCCACATCAAGATTCCGACGAATCGTTAAACTTCTCCGTTTTGAGAAGTCCGTTGATATTTTTTTTACCGTACAACTATATTTGATAAAAGCAATACATCATTTAAAGTTATAATATTAACATTTAAGCAAAATCTGTTTTACATTTTAATAAAATCAACAATTATTTATATCAAAAGAATAATTAAGCGTTCGTAAAAAGCAATTTTCATTAAGACAATAATTTAAATACAAATGAATCTCGACCATTTTATATTTCAATCTCTCCAACGACCCTTAAAATATGAACAGGGAAAATACGTAAGCTATCAATTAAATTTAACCACGAAATATATAAATATAGAATCTGAACCCAAAAGATTTTAGTGGATTCCTAAACCTAAAAATCTTACTATCTGCCTTACTACTACCTACCACCCCGCTGTCTGTTCATCTGTCGTGGCGTTGTTTTTGATTCATTCCCAGTGGTGAGCCGGGCCCTCTCCGAGCCCACTTTGAAGAATAGGCCACATGCCAGGCAGTTCGTAAAAGTTAAACGATTTGCCAAACATCACATCACTACCATCGTAATTACTATGTGGTAGAGTTCAACAAAGTCTTGCCCAGGTATATGGTACTAGCGCGTACCTATTCCTGCCGAAATAGCATCAATGAGTGTCACTGTCGTGTTTCAGTTTGCAGGGTGAGATAGCCGGTAAACATGAATGTGGCATTACCATCTCGCCACACGGATAGCAACGCACCAATAACACCTTTGGTGTATGATTGATGGTTTTCACTGCATAGTTCGCTATTTTATAATATAAAAAAACCGTAATATGTAGTCATCTATACTAATATTATAAAGAGGTAAGATTTGTATGTAAGTATGTTGGTAGCGATTTAGCTCAAAAAGTACTGGATCGATTTTAAAAATTCTTTCACTATTTGAATGCTACATTATCACTGATTAATAACGGCTATTTTAATTGCAAACAGTAAGTCTAAAATATTTACATTGTGTGTGTACTATAATTATGGCCACTATAACAAGAAATCATACAACTAAAGCAAAAATAATACAAAAGACCTTCCGTTTCACTATGATTCATCAGTTTGTCGATTGGCTAGATAAGTGGTGATACCTATAGCTGCATTTTACTGACTTTGTAACGATTATCTCTTATTTATACGGATTACCAGGGACAGATAGTTTTACGTGCTCCTGTTGTTAGTGGATTCCTAAAACCTAAAAATCTTACTATCTGCCTTACTTATTACCTACTACCCCGCTGTCTGTTCATCTGTCGTGGCGTTGTTTTTGATTCATTCCAAGTGTTCATGACCAGAAATTATACAACTAAAGCAAAAATAATATAAAAGACTCTCCGTTTCACTATGATTCATCAGTTTGTCGATTGGCGAGATGAGTGGTGATACCTATTGCTGCATTATACCGACTTTATAACGATTATCTCTTATTTATACCGATTACCAGAGACCGATAGTTTTACGTGCTCAACCGAAACACGGGGCTGGTAACACACTAACTACTACACTCGAAGCTGCTATGAGGTTTTTGATTTGATTTTGAAAAATCTGAATAATACTTGCCCGAAATGAGGATAGAACCCGCATGATCTCAGATCATCGCTAACGAAGTATTCTTTAATAAAATTCAATGTATACTTTACTTTCGTTATATGTTTTTATCTTATCGTACGAAAATCATATTCTTCTTAACTTTCCTATGCCAACGCCGTGAGAAGCAATTATCATTAGTACAAAAATTTAAATATGAATCATTTTCTCCAATTTTATTTTACAATATCCCCAGCGTCCCTTATAATGTGAATAAGGCAAATACATTAGCAATTAAAATTACCGGGAAATATAAAATGATGAGCATAAAGCTCAGTGTATTTAAAATGCCACCAAATTTGTAGCTACAAAATAATTAATTATAGTATTTTAATTACATTGCAATGGAATTAAATTTCTTTTGAAATAGTACCTACAGTTCTATATGGGATAAAAAAAACAAGCAGGTGAGTCTCCGTAGAAAGACAACACCCAAAAGGTTAATGGTGCAATACTATCCATTTGACTGGGATGTCATGTAACATGCATCAGCTTGACGGCTACTTAACCCTCTTAATTAGATCACGATAATGTTTTACACTGACGCTATTGCAGTCGAAACATTACAGAACTATACCACCAGTAACAGGCACTGATAAAATATACATTTTTTTTATTATTATGTATATTAGAATACCACAAAGTTTTTGAAATCACTAAGGGACTATGGGACCCCACTTTTAGATTTTTAAAGTTGAAAAATCAAGACTGACTAGCTGGAATGAAAATTTATCATTTTCAAAAAACCGGTTGCCTGTAAAGTCGGTTTTACGGGCGAACATTTTACGTGACAACGTCAAGGTATGCATCGAATGCATTCGCCGGTCCGGCGGGCCTCTCTCTCGTTCGGTGACTCA
>DWBA01000402.1:0-13693 GCA_018236825.1 Apodemia zela | reverse complement strand
GGCATGTCGAAAGTACATTTGAAACATAGCAGCGGATTTTCGCTGGGACATTAACCTACATGCCTAGGATTCCGTGTCAAATACCTCCAAATAAATTATTTACGTGTGTTGGCGAATAATAGGCACAGGGACAATAATATATAAAATACTTATTATTTAAATATACAACGTGTCACAAAAAATAATGCACATTATCAAGTACATCAATAATTATTTTTAATTATAATCATAAATTAGATTTAATTAATAAAATAAAATAATTTAATTATAGATATAGTTTTTTTTATGAAATCAATTTTACTTAGTCCGAATAAAAAGGTGTTAATTTTTTTTCTTTTTAATTATTTATTTATAAAAAAATATAACATAATATATTAAAAATGGTTGGAATGGATTCAGTGAACGTTTTTGTTTCTTCATAATAATCCTGTGTAAACAGTGTATATATATGACTATCGAGCCGTCCCTGGTTTTCCATGACCTCCATCAAACCTGATACAGAAACTTCCTTGTTAAAAATGTACGGAGTTTTAATATAAAGCGTTCTGATCTGGTAGAAACTTTAAAAAGTCTTTTTTTTTATATCACAAGATAGCAAACAAGCAAATGAGTCTCCTGATGGAAAGAGTCAATCATCGCCTATAGGCAACAAAGATGTTCAAAATGCGTTGCTATCTTGTGGCGAATTCTTAATGCCACTTGCATAAGTTTACCGGGTACCTCACCCTCCAAAACGGAACACGTGACAAGCACTGACGCTATTGCGGCAGGAATAGGTGAGGCGGTGGTACCAGACCCGGGTGAGACAATGCTAAACTAGTAGCCACGATGGTAGTGACTCACATAGCCAATTCGTCGCCTTTTACGACATGCCTGGCAGATCGGCAGTTGGTTTATTCTTCAAAGGAGCCCGAACCAACTCGTCAAAAGTTCTTGTAAACGCTTATTTAAATAAAACCTTCCTACACTGTCTTATTCCGACTTTCAGTATGAAGGGTTAGGTAGCTGGTAAATTTATGAATATGGCAGTATCAGCCATCCCCATGCCCCACAAATAGCCAAGCACCATTAACATCTTTGGTGTCTATAGGCGATCTTTCTACCTGGAGAGCCATCTGCTAGTTTTTTTTCTTCACTAAATAGTATAAGACAAAGTCACTTCCCGCTATCTGTCCCTATGTATGCTTAGAGCTTTAAAACTACCCAACGGATTTCGATGCGCTTTTTTAATAGATAGAGTGATTCAAGAGAAAGGTTTATATGTATAATATATGTATATTATAATCTGTGCAAAGCCGGGGCAGGTCGCAAGTATTATATAAGAAAGCAACATTTTTTTAAATAATGTTTGGATTTTTAAAACATCATAATTTAAAGTCATTAAAATTTAAAAAAAAAGGTGCTATCTTTTAATGAGGAAGCGCGCAGCATTCATTAAGATGAAAGCGGTGACGAGTCCGGCGGGAGGATTACTGGCGAGCGCTCCGCCCGGCCCTCTCGGGAAATTATCTCATACGTCCTGCTAAGACATTTTTCTACCGCCGCCTCGGGATACCAGCTACACCGTTTTACAGCTTTATATTTTCTACCTGGAACTATTATTTACTGTCTGCGTGATCAAAGTTTCTTGTGAAACCCGCGGGAATGATGAAAGTTTCATGAATAAAATGTATTTTATATCTTATGTGTAGATATAGACTTCACATACTAAATTTCATATAATTTCGTGCAGTCGTTGACTATGGTATGGGATATCGTGGGTATGGGATATAATTTTTTTCGTCCAATCATTTGGTTTATACGAACTGCCTGACAGGAAGGAAAATAATAAATTTTTCAAAAGAGATTTGGGACAAAACCGGGGCATCATGGAAATTGTGTAGAATGATTTTCACTGAGCCCTACTGCACTGCATACTACACCGTTTGTAGTGCAGCCTCTGCTCGCTATTTACGAAAATAAAGACGAAGCCCTACGACAGACTATATTATAGTGACTATGGTTACTATCACAGATTATTTATGGTTACTATGTTGTAATCCATGCAAACACAAGCGTATGTTTCCCTATCCTCCTTCAAGTGGCGTTAGTAATATACCTTGTTAATAATGATGTAAAATAGTTTAGATGCGTTGTTCGCATTCCAAAATGGCAACATGAAAGCAAGGTAATTGCTTGACTTTTATTTAGTCTCGCACATCACGTGTCCTAATACAAGTAAGTGAAGTAGCATTTACGCTCGCGTTGTTTTAAATCACATCAATAAAATGTCATTGCTTGTTAATATGTTAAGTCTCACAGATTTTCAGTACAATAAATCCAGTTAAATTTATGGGGATCATGAGTCACATCAATTCAGTCGACCGACAAATTGCAGTAAATAAGAGTATCTAACGAATGTCTAGTTCACTCCATCTACCGGGCACAGGGATCGACGTGACGATAGTTACATATTTAACTGAACACACTGTTTCAGTTCGAATGTAAACAGTGTAGCTGATGTCACACTGCGCCTGTTTACAAAACACGCGCCATGTTGGTACACAGAGGTGGCCGGACAAAGGTGCGCGCACGCAGTGACATCACAGCGGTGACAGTGCTGTTGAAACTATTTGGAAAGGTCGTCGAAGGGCCTTCAAGGTTTATGACCTAAGGCTACATTACTGTAACACATTTTTAATCAACCGACGAAAACACGGAGGTTATCAATTTGACATGTATTTTTTTTTTATGTCATAAGATAAAGCATTAAAAGATCATTATCTATCATCTTAGCTTGAAAGGCATTCTGAGGCATAGGTTAACATTTTTTTTTTTTATTATTATTAGTATATATGTATAATTATAGTTATAAGATAAGCACTTGTACACTATGTTCTACTTGTATTTGCGCATTCTCGCTTCTCGGGTCTGCTGGTAGACATCTCTTGCAGAGATAAGCTCGCCCTTTGTACATGTTTTATATTAAGTTACTAAAAAAATATATTTTGTGTACAATAAAGTGTTAAATAAATAAATAAATAAATAAATAATTGATTAAAAGATAAAATTTTATCATGGCAATACTCAAAGCTATTATCGATCAGCACATGCTTTAATATTAGTATATGACATATCTTGCCAACCAACTTTTGACTGTTTGCCTGACTGGCTGAGAGAAATTGAAGAATATGCTAATAATAAAGTTCTAAGGATTTTAGTTGGTAAGCATATGAATAATAGATATTACTTGACAAATAATACAAGTTGGTTTAACCAGAAAACGAAACAAATTATTTGCTTGTAATATGTATGTTAGTTCTATATTAATACATTAGTTCACCCATGCAGCTTCATCCGCAAGTAGATAATATGTCCTCAATATAGTTTTTCATACAAATAAGTGCCTAGAGAATCGCACAGTAGTGGATTTCTAGACATTGAGGTGGTGAAGGTGGAATTTGGAATTTCGACCCATTTTCGGATGATGAAATTCAACAGCAGGAATCAATCCGAACAATTCTTCCTACTTTATTAATATTATAAATGTGAAAGTTTGTGAGTATGGATGTATGTTTGTTACTCTTTCACGAAAAAACTGCTGAACAGATTTGAATGAAATGTGGCGCACAAGTAGATGGTGGTTGGATGGATGGTTACTTTTTATCCAGGAAAAATGAGGTGTTCCCGCGGGATGCACCAAAAACTCATTATAATGCGGCTGCGGGCTGCACGCTAAAGCTAGTATATAATATTTATATTTTTGCAGGTAATAAGACAGACAGGGAAGACAGGGAAATACCGAGGCATATAGGAGAGGATTTTGCGCAACGACATGGAATGTATTTCTTAGAAACATCTGCCAAGGAAGCGGAAAATGTAGAAAGATTATTTATGGAAATTGCTGTTGAATTAATGGAGGTAAATTCTAGAAGTCTAGTTATGGTGTTAAGAAGAGCGTGTAAAGTTATTGGTCCTGGTTATTGCTATAACAAATGACAGCCGTTATACAAGGTGCTTCTTACTTGATACAAAATCCGAAATACATCACACGTATTATTACATGAACTTTTAATAAAATCTATATAAATATTATAATTGCGAAAGTTTGGATTTTTGGATGTATGGATGAATGGATGGATGTTTGTTGCTCAATCACGCAAAAACTACTGAACGGATTTGGATGAGATTTGGCACACAGGTAGATGATAACCTGGAATAGCACATAGACTTTTATAATGCAGCGGGCTGCACGGTGCAGCTAGTTTTAATATAAATAGCAATTTCAATTATTATCTTTTACAGCACTTTCGGCTAGTCAACATTTTTTTAGTTACTACCGAATTGAAAGCGGCCACAAGAAGATCCTGCGGTAGTTGATAAATGCTGCCTTTTTGCCGTGCCTTCTTCTTCTTCGGCTTGCCTTTTTTATTTATATTGCTTAAGAAAGATGTTAGGTAATATTTTAAAGTATCTTCTCGCTCATATCCCCGAAGAGGTAAGCAGAGGTATAACCAGTACACCCACGATTAGCTGAAGCTATATCGCCGACCGGAAACTTATCTTATTCCGGACCACGTTGTTTTTATGAGAAAACTGAAAAACATATATATGTTATATAAGATATAGTGTATTGAGTGTATTTGTTTCAGCTATTCTTGGAGAAACGAATTCTATATGGCACAATGCTATGAGGGTAAGCAAAGTACGAAATTCTCGCCATATCGAAATCAGTAAGCTGTCTTATTTAAATTATAGTTTTGAGAGAAACGTGACGAAATAAAGCCTATATAAAGCAAACTTGAAGGCGTCGGGTCGTAGCAAAGCTACGAAAAACAGATTTCTTGCTTGTCTGTCGAAGGTGAGACTCAACTCAACAGGGTCGAAAATTATAGCGGTCGGCCTCTACTTTGGTTATGAATTGAGACTTACACAGATTACTACTTATCAGCACCCAAAAATTCGACGAAAATGTTTTTGCAGTCAGAAAAGCCGGATAGCAGCGTGGACACAAAGAGCACGAGCGTGGGACTCTGTGTGCCTACCAAACATTGTCACTAACTCTACGTAGATGTTCTTGTAGTTGAGTTTAAAGATAGCGAATGGTGAGACTACGAAGGACTCGTTTGTCGAGTCTCACGAAGTTTAGCCTCTATTAATAGCAAAATCAGTAGCGGCCGACTTCGGGCTTCGTTGTGAATTGAGAGTGAGAACACAGGTTGGTATTGACCTGCGCCCAAGAACTCGACGAGTATGTTCTCGTAGTTGCGCTCGGAGAGGCCGGGCGGCAGCGAGGCCACGAAGAGCGCGAGCGTTGGCCCGTGCGGGTCGCGGCGCGGTTGCAGGTAGAACCGCGCCAGCTCCATGCGGCGCACGGACTCGCGCGCCAGCCGCACCACGATGCGCCACGGCCGCTCCTCCTTGTCCAGCACGCGCTCCGACACTGCACACACGCAGTCACGGCTTTAGCATGTTAAGGAGGTCGTGCTCAACGACTAAGGCACCGTGTCGGTAAAAAATTGGTCAAATGTGAGTCGTCTTCACACACGAAGGTAAGGTTCCGTATCACTGAGCGATATAAACTGAGGTTACTTATATGAAAATTTGCGATCTATAGTTTGTCCAACGTAAGGAACTAATACGGAAATCAAACGCTGAACGTCGTGGTTGGACATAATTTAGGGCGCGTACACGTTGCGACCAAATTTCAGTCCGATTTTGTTTCTTGAACGGTGCGGACGTGTTGTTTGATTTACATATAATAATGCCAGTTTTAAACTAAATGAAATCAAATTTGTTTTAAACGAAGCCATTACAAAAGTCGACAGCAGCAGTGGCAGATCTGCATACGACATGCGATAAAAGTAGCAGTAGTCATCTTCGATTTCTAAGTCTAAGATATTTTTTTTTTTTGTAATTAAGTATTTAGTTGATTTTTGTGCGTCCTCAAATTTAAAGATATAAAAAAAAATATGTTAAAATGAAATTGTTTAATGATAATTAAAAGTCGAATAAACTAGCAGATTATGTTAAAGTAATTATTATTTAAGATTAGAGCAATTTAGATCAGCAATGTAAACGCAGCCATACCTTTTCATGAATTTTAGTCACGCCCATTGGCAATCCTAATATTTTAAATATGTATTGCATCCTTATCACTTTTATACAACTTTGCAAGGGAGAGGGTGCCACATTAGCTCGTTTCGTTGGACATTTGTTGTGATAGTGGCCCCACTAACACGCTTTCTGTGAAAATTTCAGGTGTCTACCTATTACAGTTCAAGAGATAGAGTCCTGTCGCACACAGAAATAGTGAGGGCAACGTGAAATCTTATACCTATGTGACTTTTGCAATGCCACTAAATCAAAAAGTAGTGTAAAAGTGTAAGTGGAATTCTTACTTTAATGACATTGCAGAAGTAACATATAAAATATATAAAAGTTCATCAAAAGTAAATCAATTACTTTAATTTTATTTAAAAAAACTTTAAATTATGGATTTCCGCACAATAACGGCTGAATGTATAAAATTATTTAACTTGCAAGAGCGAAAAGATGTAAAAACTTTACCCCCGCGGTCGAGCAGGATCTCGGAGCAGCGGCAGTCGTCGACCTTCAGGTTAAGTCCGAACCGCTGCAGCGCGGCTTCCATGAGGTCGCTGACGGCGTGCTCGCCGGAGCAGGCCACGGTGACGAAGGTGTCGCCCGCGCCCGCCACCCGCCCCGGGTACACGCGCACCGACCCGCCGCCGCTCTCCGGCTCCCTGCCAAGTGCCACTCGTTACGGGACACAGATACACCTCACTAACTAAATGTGGATATGGGACACTACTTATATAAGGTTTTAAGAAGATTCCTTCCAGAAAAGGGTTTGATTCTTCAAGCCTCACTCAAGATCAATTGACCTTGAATGAATTAATGACTGTATCTTATCAGAATTTAGTTAAATTTGTTTAAAAGATTATTTAGTATAATATACTACTTTCATCTCAGGTCAATACTCGTAAATCTGGAGTAAGTCCAAAAACCAACTGCTCAACTACAAACAGACTTAAGAGTTAATTTATTTTGTTTTTTTTTCGGTATGATCAAATATTTGCTTGTAGCGAAGCTTTTTATTTTATTTTAATTTGTTTGTTTTATGTAAAGCTACTATTCGAAATGATCAATGAGCGCGTGCAGTGGTAGATTTGGCCATCAGATTGTAGAAATCACTTAGATGTAAAACATCCACTACTTTAAGGCTCACTCGTTTTTTATTGTTTCATAAACCACGCACAAACAAATATTTATTTTAACTGAAGTGACATGAAAAAAAAACAAATGAGTGTAAATTATTTTTTTTAAAACTGTCTGGAGTTTTCGTTTTTTTTTTCAAAAAAACGAAACACTAAAATGGAATTCATTTTTGAATAAAGGTGTACAGTGATGTAGATTAATACCTGAATTTCGACGACTTCTGCAAAACTTAAGTCTCAGAAGTTGAGTATGCTACGAGATTGTTACAAACTTGATTAACAATATATTTTTTCACTTTGCCCTATTTTGTGTTTCATAAACATAAAAAACATCCAAAACGGGCAAGCCAAAGGTTTACTGCAACACAATAAAAATGAAAAAGAAGTGTGACACGAAATTCGAGCCCAAAATCTCCTGATCTAAACCTAACAGGCTATTAACCATTAGACTGGGAGAAGAATCTTGAGTAATCTTACTTGAAGCGTAAAAATAACGCCGGTCTCTTGTTGGGCAGCCTCGTGACCCGCGATAGAGGTGCAGGGTCTTTGAGCGGTGGCTCGTCGCCCGCCAGCGCGTCGGTGAGCTCGAACTGCTCGGGGTCCCGCGCCACGTGAAACGCTCTCAGCGCGGCCGCCACCAGCTCGCTCTCGCCCCAGTTGCGCCCGACCACCACCGGCCGGTACAAGCGCCGTGCCCACGCCGCTTCTCCATCATACACCTTAACTACTTCTGTAATTATAGAATAGTGAACAACGGTGGTTACACTACGGTTGTGGCGTTACGATGTAGTACGGTTTATAGTTTAGTTTGACAACTGTACGAGACAAGTTTTCTTGATGTAACAGATGTAAAGGTTCGGTGCCATCTGCATGGCAGATTTTTTTATATTTAAGTTTTACATGTTTAAGTTTATTGGTTACGTTGCCCCTTGAACCGGAGCAAAGGCTAAGCGCTAATTCATAGTCAAAACAAAAAACTAACGAAAAAATACATAGAGACAAACATGCACTCCATTTTGGAGTTGGTAAATAATTAAAAAACATAAAGCAACTTCATAGTTCATACAAGCACCATCTCCTTGCTACGGCGTAGCTAATCGTAGCGTTTTGTTTGACCGTGAAATATAACATTCATGTTTTCAACCGATTTCCCAAAAAGGAGGAGATTCTAAATTCAGATGTTTATGTGTTTTTTTATGTATGTTCGAACATAACTCCGTCATATACAGACGAATTTTCAAAAGATATTTTTGTATAAGAGAGAATATTTCCGATTAGTACCAGTACCAGAAAAACAACCCAGAAGTTCACAGAGCAGCAGATATAAGATATGACCTAAATAATCATACAAGAAAGACTCAACAACGTGCCCATACATGGCAAGTACAAGTTTATTTGTGTGTGACATACAATCTAGAAATAGATTATGAGGTCGATAGTAGTTAGTGTGGGTTTAGGTACTAAAATCTATGAATACAAATGATGTAAATCCCTGAAGGGCAAGGAAGAGACTCCTGGAATGTGCTGCAGGTTGGTAAAGTTCAACTTCCATTCTTTGAACTTCTTTTCTATCTTCATGCAATTCTTCATAAATGCACCAAAGCAACCAATTTTATGGATCGTACTCAAAAATACATTGGTTTCTTTCAAGTGACGTCATTTTGAACAATTTATGCTCATTTTATACCAATTTAAATATAATTTTTGTTTCTATAAAATAACAAAATTGAGCATATTCTGTGTTTAGATAGTTCGCAATATCCCAAAAGAACCAGAAAACATGAAACGGGAAACATGAACGGACGGTAAGCTATTTAATTATAATTAATATTATTGTTGAAATTATAATAAAAATATAATTCTATATTGTTCTAAAAAGAAAATTTAAATGCAATTTCTTTAATGCATTTATTTACATAATAATTTTTAAATATTTTTATAGGATAGTGAGGGAATTTAAACATATTTTTTGTTTCGATAAAATAATAAAGTTGAGCAAATTCTGTGTTTAGATAGTTTCTCAATATCCCACCAAAACCAGAAAACATGAACGAGCGGAAAGCTAGTTAATCATAATTAATATTATTATTGAAATTATAACTATATATTGTTCTAAAAAGAAAATTTAAGTAAAATTTATTTAATACATTTATTTAAATAATATTTTTTAAATATTTGTATAGGATAGTGGGCGTGGCTTTGCCCCCGGTGCCCACACTTTCGCAAATTTATGCACTGTCAGCCTAACAGAACAAAAAATAGTATGTGCAACACGGGACGAAACTACTATATCTTTTCCGCGTATATATGCCCGATCCGAAGGCGAGGGTGAGTATTTCACACGCGGGACAGGCGGGAAAGAATGTAGTATGTTCGTCCTTTATGACATAATAAACCATTTCCCTAAAAAGTTAGATATTAACTTACCTTCATCTCTGTCATCCGGTGTTCTGTCTCTGTGCTGTTTATGATCTGGTCTGTGCTCTTGGTCTGCCGGGGCACCAGTGGAACCTCCACCGGACCCCGAGCGGCCCTCGCAGCCCGAACTGAACTCTTCACTTACACTTCGCGCTGCAACATGGGATTAAGCTAGCACCTACTTGACGGGACGCATACATAATATTTGTCTTGGGACGCTTTGGGTCTATACGTGGATATTTCTTCTCCATTTTTGTTTTAGCTATCAGTCCAAATCCATAAAGTTGTTTTAGCCATCAGTTGTAAGAGAAAATTCTTCTTATTTTATGTTTGCAGCTTTGAACAGAGATTTTCTTCACTTTTATATATTTTTATATAGTTTTTTTTATTGCACGTCTGGAGCTTTAAACTGAGATTTTCTCTCTCCTATAATTTTCTCTTGTATGTTTACAAAGTATTATTTAAATTAATTGATATCATGATATATTGTTTAGTAATGATAGGAGTATAATTAGTAGACTTCATTTTATATATAGTTATGACGTAATTATTAATCAAACGTCAGAATGATTTTTAATGTTGTAAGCAATTCTATTTCCTTTACTAGATTTGCTTAAAATATTTTATAAACAAAGTATCTTCACGCCCGTATCTCCGAAGACGTAGACAGAGGTACAATTAGAGCATCCGTGATTACCCGAAGGTAAACTTTCCTACAATGTGATAGGTGGCAAGCCTATCGCCAACCGGGCACTTTTCAAATCCCGGGTAACGTTGTTTTATTTTATCAGAAGACACATTTTTCAATTGCCCGACTCGGGAATATAACTCGGTGGTTAAAATCCAACCATATGCATAAGTTTAGTGGCTACCTTATCCTCCAAACCGGAACATGACAATGCATGCGGAGTATTGACGTTATTGCAGCAAGAATAGGTAGAGCGGTCCTCGGGTGATATGTCGGAAAACTCTACCATCTAGTAAAAAATCTACAGCCTCGTAAAAAGTATTATAATAGATAATAAAACACCTTTTATACACAACAATGTAAAACAAAGATACACATACTTATTCGACATGCAGGGATTTTTATCATTTATCTAATTAATAGATATTTAAGTTAATTTACATATAAGTATTATCTAATAAAACCTTTTTATTTTTTAATTGTTATTATTAAGATACATTTTATTTAATTCTAACTTAAGACTAGGCTTAAAATATATACCGTGGCTATTGAAGTTAGATGCATCTGTCAATACTATTTTCTTCGTTATATAATTTATTTATAATATAGTACCTAGTGTATTTATGAATATACTTACTATTGTATATTGACTAAAGGCCAAAGTTAATTTTTAGATAAGAGATAGTCTTTAGATTTGACAGATATTGAATAACTTCCATAGCTTATAACTGCAGTTAACAAAATCTGAACTCGTTTAACTTATTCCATAGTTATCGTCATTTGTAATAATAGCATTTGGTTCGCATTAATCTGGAATACCAGAGCAGAGTGGTGAGAATATATATATAAAATCATGTAGCTTAAAATACCCCTGTGTATCTGTATGTAATTTTACCTTATGTGTTGGAATACTTCGTCACGAGTATTCTTTACGTAGCGCGGCTCCGAGATAATTGGAGATAGATAATTGGAAATGCCAAAGATCGAATGGAACTACTGAATAAGATTATAAGATATGAACAAATTACGTGAGGCATAAAGTGATAGTTTCAAGTAATTTCATGCCTAAGTACATATGTTGTAATATAGTTAATTAAATATTTTGCTCAACTACGAAGGTATAGGCAGTACCGATAAAAAGTGCATTTTTGAAAGAGCTATCTAATAAGGAAATGTATGTCGCTCTAATATTTTTTATTATACAAAAAATATTAAGTGTGAAGATGTTTAATACTAATCGCCGCATCGCAGTTATACACTGCGGTAGTTTCTAAGAAAAACCTTTGATGCTTATATTATTTAAAGAGTTTCTTATTTTAAGAGAACAAAGTGCCCAAAATATGTTTATAAATTACCCAAAAAAAATTAGGAAAAAATTACAAAATTTTGCAGTTTTCATATATTTTTATAGTATGCGAGCAAGTGCGGTCCATTTACAATGATCGGTCACTACCACAAATTGAAATTTACAATATGAGCGATCAGGTGTTATTGTGGTACTGGCTTCTTTAAAAGCCTTAACTGATTTGACTAAAACATTTTAATATTTAATAAGTTTTATATTTTATTTTTTTATTTTGCTCAGGATGCTCAGAGAGAATTCAGATACAAGTTGAAATACAATTTAAAACATCTTCCTGATCAGCTTCCCAAACATTGTTGCAAAATTGACTTTATATTTCTACATTTCTGTGATAAAGTTTCATTGGATATCGATTTCGAAAATTCCTTTCTTTTAAAAATTTACTTTTTAAGTGTGATATGTTTTGAAGTGTAGTGTAAAAAAAGTAAAAATGGTTTATATTCATAAACTTAAAGCACATGCATTATAAAAGCATTCAAAAGTAGATATTTATTTTGATTTTCCCAAAATAAATGTCTTTCTAATGCTATTTCTACGTACCTTTTCAGTAAAACGAACATATCTAAACAGAACAACAGTACTTCAGTTGTATATGCTACTAATCTGTTATGATATTATACTAAACTTATTGACTAGCTAATGTTATTTCTTTTATTGCATTGATTTTAAATATTTAATTGAGGTCAATCTCCGTTCGTGTTGATTTTTTCCTCTGTTTAAAAATTATGTTAGACAATATAATCTGTATTTTAATACGTTAAGCGGAAAGTTCGAATCCCTTTTTAGAATGTTGAAAGCAGCGTGAGATTTGATATTGTCAAAGTTTATATGCAGGAGAAACCAGAAGCTAAAAGTCGCTCCTGATTATGTTTATTTTTTTCCTAACGCCTTTTATAATTACCGAAAAACCGTACCATATAACTAATAGTGCTCCAATACACGGATATTAAGACAAACGTAATTTTCTGTATATAAATATGAATTTCGCAAGTAACTGTGAACTCTTTTAACTGGTATAAGTATAGGTAATATAATTAATTGATTAATTAATTAATAAATATAGGTAAAGAAATTACACAAATTGATCTAACCCCAAAGTAAGCAAATTATTTGCTTGTAATACGGGTGATTCTCAACGATACTAATACATAGAAATATTTACTATAAATAATCAAATATATTTAATAAACATCCAATGTATAACTAGTGGGCATTGCAATGCATATCAAAAGAAAATTTCACATAGTTGTATGAGTAGCACTTTTGATTAGTTGGTAACAAAAGCGAACGTCGAAATATAAGATGTTTTAGCAGAAAAATTGCCTTCAATGGAAAAAACTACATTGTTGTTTTACAATACCTAGGTAATAGGTATTTATTAAATTGCGATGTCTATGACATTGCGTGTTCAAAGGCCGGACAATTGTTTGGAACATCCCCCATGATAGTCTGGATAAAAGATACACAGCAAACGTCTGTATGCGCAATGTCAAAGAATCAAGTCGATTAGAAATAACCTGATCTTTAATGATTCGAACCGCTCTAAGCTGAATGCGATTAAGAAAAAGAAGCTACTATTGGGGAGCTTCAGCCCCGAGTTGAGAATAATACAATCATGTAAGGCCAAATATGTGCCTTTTAAGTAAAAACAATAAAGGGTAACTTTAGCAATAAACGCGGAAACCTGTGTATTCTTACAGTTTAATTGGACTAAATTTAATCCTCCCCATTTTAGGAGCTTCAACCTAGAGATGAGAATAATACAACCATATGAGGCCAAATGTGTGCCTTTCAGTAACCAGATGACACAATAAAGGGTAACTTTAGCGATAAAGACGCAAATCTGTGTATTCTTAAGGTTTAATTGGACTAAATTTAATCCTCTCCATTCCGAAACTTTCGTTAATTAATTCTCGACTTCAGATACAACCTGCCGGCTTAGGATACGCAGCGCGTGATAAATGTCGAGATCGATAAAACAGGTTTGGTTTGAGTTTGACCAATAAG
>DWBA01000401.1:0-13697 GCA_018236825.1 Apodemia zela | reverse complement strand
AACAGTACAAGTGTTTTAATCGATAAATATTATCTTAAAATGGAGTTTCACCAAGTGCCGACGATCAAAAGTGTAGACCTATCTTATAATACAAAAAAACTCGGGGAAACTCCTACCCCACATAATAATTGATTATAATTAAATATATGTAAATACTCACATTAATGATTGTACGGAACACTAAAAAAACGATGGTACGGAACCCTGAACCGTATCGTGCCGACATTTTTAAGTGACCTCACAAAATCATTAAAATTGATTCATAGACGCGGAAATACCACGTCACTTCGATAGAAAACCTTTCAAGTAACCTTTTTGAACGTTGATTGAAAAGTGTTGTTGAAATGCGAACTCATCTACATTCATGACATGAAATACGAACAGCGGTGGGCAGTATAGCAGTATTGTTCACTGTTGTTGTGTTAATTAAGGCCTCTTATGACGAACAGGGGGTCTACCTGCCACTGTTATTATGACTACAGTTAGAGTGCTTGAGTTCTGGAACTACGCCTGAGTACTATTATCCTAACATACACTATGTTGCTTATTTCTACCGCCATAATTTCAGAAATTCTATTACCATGTTCTAGTGTTCAAAGCTTTGCAAAGAGCTCTTTCGAAGAATAGACGATCTGGCAATATGCCAGGCAAGTTGAAAAGTGGATACGTGTCACTGCCATCATGACTACAAGGTGGTAGAGTTCCGCAACGTCTCGCCCGGGTATTTGGTACCACCGCCTTGCCTTACCTATCCCTACCGCAATAGCGTCAACGATTGTCAATGTCCTGTTCCGGTTTAGAGGGTAAGGCGGGATAGCAATGACACGTGCATGAGTCTATCGGCTACCTTACCCTCTAAAATGCAACACGACAATGACAAGAACAGATTAGACAGTGGTACCAAATACGGGTGAAATGTTACAAAACTATACCATCTAATAGTCACGATGATAATGACACGTAAAGCCGATCGTTGACTTTTACGAGCTGCCTGGCAGAATGTCTCTTATTCAATGGGGTCCCAGAACAAAACGGAGTCTTCTGGCGACAAGCAGGAATATCTTAATGTGAGAGGCTTGCTCAGGCTGCCTTTCAAGAGAGACGGCGTGAACATTAGGTACTTATGATGGACCCTTAAGTTATTTAGCACAGTTTAATGGTTTCCCATGTTCGAGGTCTGACATTGCAATATACTCATCAACTGTTTATTTTTGATTGAAAGTGTAAACATTACATGTGGTGTATTGGAATTGTTTCGATATAAAACAGTGAAATAGGAGATAAGAGTGAGTGCGCGCCGCCCCAGAGGAAATCACCGCCCCGCTCAATATACCACTTCCGCGTCACGCCGGCACACTACGCGCCACACGGCGATATTGTATTACTAGTCCATACATCCAACAAACAAGAGACTATGGTCGTATCACTCATTATACAGTTTAAATTATTGTAACGTTAAAGAAAGCACTGTAAACCACTCTAGAGGATTTTTTTATATCATAAAATAGCAAACAAGCAGATGGGTCTCCTGATGGAAAGAATCAACCACCGCCTATAGACACCAAAGATGTTAATGGTGCGTTGCTGTCTTGTAGCGAGGTCTTAATGCCACATGCAAAAGTTTACCGGCTAACTCACCCTCCAAACCCAAACACGACAGTAACAAGCACTGACGCTATTGCGGCAAAAATGGGTAAGGGGGTGGTACCAGACCCGGGCGAGACAATGCTGAACTCTACCACCTAGACCCTAGTAGCCACGATGGTCGTGACTTGCATAGCCAATTAGACGCCTATTACGACATGCGTGTCAGAACGGCAGTTGGTCTATTCTTCTTAGGAGCCCGAACCAACACGGGGTAAAATTAAAATTAAATTATAGTGAAATTTGTAGGCGCATGTTGTAAATAGTTCAGGAATCGTTTTCGCCTCGGTTTTTTCCGAGCTTTTAATGAAATTCAGTTTTCAAAACCTTTGTACCCACTTTAAACGAAGACTATATTTTATGTGATTTAATTACAAATGTATAGTTTCAGATTTTCTCCTGTATTTGTAGTGCGATATTACTCGTCAAAGGGATTCGACCACATTGTATGGACTGCTCGGCTCCATGTGACCAATAACTCAGTTGTTTATGAACTGGTATTTCATATGCTTGATATGTAAATAAAATTATTTATAATAAAAAAATAGCAGGAAAATGAAAAAAAATATTTCATACTGACCATGATAAAAGTTAAAATATTGACGTTAATTACTATATTTTTATGTTTTAAGTTAAAATTCCAGTTCTTAAAATAGCACCATCATTTTTTGCAAATAAAATAATGTTTTTTTTTTAAATGGCTTTTAAAAAAGCGCATGGTCATCTCAAGCGTGCTCTGTAGTGGACGTTACCCTTTCATAGTTCTAGGTCAACGGAAAGAACCCTGTAAAGTTTTATTCCCTTGAGAAAATCAAAATGTATGTTAAACGGCCTTATCTTTTTTTACGTCAATTTATACGTTTGATTTTGTCACAGCTTTATGGCCGTAGACCTGATGAATGGTTTTAATTTAAACTCGATACCTCCACGCGTTCCTGAGATAAGGGGTTTTGACAGGCAGACGGACAAGAAAGTGTTCCTATATGGGCTCCATTCATTCTTTTTGAGGAACGGAATCCTAAAAATATGACGTAGATTTCCTTGAATATAATAGACAGACTGAACTAAAAGTTTAAAAAAAAGTTTTTACGATTGAAACAAGAAAGAAAACTAGTTTGCAAATTTCCAATAGATATTGGAGATTTTTATGCTACGATGCCATTCATATGTTGAGAATGTAATACCACATGTACAAGTTTACCAGCTACCTTACCTTACTCTAAGATAATCGTAAACACTGAAACTATTCGCCAAGAAAAAGCAAAAAGGAATTGTATAAGTTTGGTATATTTTACTTTACAAAATAACTTATGTTAAAATAAACGCAGAAGAACTGCTGCTAAACCGACTTCCATCCCCTGTATCTCTGAAACCCTAAATTAGATCTTCGCCAAATGTATATGGGACCAAATCAGAAATATATTTCTCTCTATATATGACGGAAGACACATAAAAAAACGCATTTATACGGTCGAATTGGGAAACTTCCTCCTTTTTTTGAACTCGGTTGGAAAAATAACTCTAAATATATTAACACATTATAAATTAAATATTAATGTTATGTCTAAGGTTGACTGGTTCTGATACTGAATATGTAAAAAAAAATTGGTACTTTTGAGGTAATTTTGAGCTAATTATCTAATAAAAATGTTTACGGACATCCGCGCACGGCGCATAGAAGATCATTGTTAAAACAGCGATTTACCGAACTCGTAACTAGACACGGGAAGTACATCGTGCAGTGACCATACTTTTAAATATTACTACACTAATTTCGTTCAGGTTTACTATGTTGTTAAGCAATATTCACTTTTTATTATATTTTTATTGTTTACATGTGTCCAAATATCTTCGACTAATCGTGGATGCACTGGTTGTACCTCTGGCGACCTCTTCGGGGATATGGGCGTGAAGATACTTTTTTTTTCTTAAAACGTCCAGACATAGCTGATATTTATTGATAGAATTCGTGATTTACCGGTCCACATCAAGTATGAACAATGTGTATAGCGCAAAGTATCACATGAAGGCGAAATAGGGTTAATAGAGGACTGGATATCTCCGACCGCGACACAAAATGAGTGTTTAACCCGGTGGAGCTGCCCTTTCCGAGCAATTGGGCTAATCGGGCTCGTCCTCGAATAAAGCCTACATATATGCGCTCGTTTATATATGTCAGCGATTCAAACCACACAACTGACGCTGTAGTTTCTGACGAGTGTTCATGCCAATGCTATAAAGTATTCTAAACTATAATATTTACCAATTAATAAATAAATAATAAATAAACATTCCGGGACAAATTACACGAACTGATCTAACTCCAAAGTAAGCAAATTATTTGCTTGTGTTATGGGTGTTAGTGAACGATACTAATACATAGAATTACATATAAGTAGTTGGAAATTGGGGTACCTGACATCACGGAGGATATCAGGTACCACCAATTTCCATCATTCATCAATTCATACCAATTTCCATCATTCATCAATTCATTTTTTCATCAATTCATTAATAGCTCAGCAAAGGCTTGCCGCATATCACATCATGGGGACCTAGTACTTGACATCACGGAGGATATCAGGTACCACCAATTTCCATCATTCATCAATTCATTTTTCATCAATTCATTAATAGCTCAGCAAAGGCTTGCCGCATATCACATCGTGGGGACCTAGTACCTGACATCACGGAGGATATCAGGTACCACCTATTTCCTTCATTCATTTATTCATCAATTCAACAATATTTTGCTGGCAGAGCAGAGGTTTAGACGGTCAATACCATAGGATAAAAATGAAACACAAAATATCAGTTTTAATATATTTATTTAAATATAAAATATTTCAATTCAATTATTCAAACAATTACAATGTACAAGTAGGTATTTCGTTAAATAAATCTATATATTAAAAATATTTATTCCATCTTCTATACACCACTTCTTAAGACAAAATACATTTTTATAAGAGCACATTTTGGTATGGTAAATACAACGTTGAACATCTGTTGACCACATATATTTTTTGTGAAGAGTCTCTAAATTAGGACAGTTTAAATCTTCTAAATTATATACATTATCAGTGTCTAATATTTGTTTTAACCACACCACTTTTTCGAGACCTTTAGCATATACACGTTTATTTTCAAAGTAATTAAGAAATATAAATTTAAAATTAATGTAAGGTACAAATCCTTCATTCCAAAAAATTCCTCGATTTTTTTCTATCCATGCTACTTGCGAACGTTCTTTCTTTGTGAGTTTATAAAAAGGATATGGTGGCTTTATTAATAAGATAAGGCTGCACTTTTCACCTAGGATAGCTATTTCCTTTGGTATAAAATCGTTGTTCTCACTCTTAAAACCCTGAACATCCACAATCACATTCATGATAACTTCCGAACGATGTTACTTAACGGCTTGTATTCGAAAAGACGATCGTTTATTATTAAACAATAGGCTGTTGTATTATCAGGAATGTCCTCAGAACACTCGATTTCTAATCGCACGTCCACTGGTCCAGATTTCAATGAATCGTTTTGCCTCGAGCAATCGACTACCAGCAGCGGAGCTCTTTCTTTGAATGTGTTTATATCAAGCAAAGGATCTACCGCGGAGCCATAATACGACTGACGGAAATTGGCGTACATTTCATATATTATACTAAATTTACCTTCATCAAATTTCAGATTTAGTGAGTCATATGGAAAATATTGTGAATTTAAAAATAACTTAATGTTAGTCACATTACAGTGATCAAAAGTAGATGAGCTTTTAATTTTATTCATTTTTCTATCGGTTTGGAAACCAAATATAACAAACCTTGGTTTCTCAAGTTGTGAAGCTGTTTTAATAGACCATGAATGTTTTGTTGTTCTCGGTAACAATGGATATTCATACAAATCCCAATTTCTAAAGGCTATTTGTGCAGGACAATCCTTTTCTAAATGCTTAAGCAACAATAGTTTGTCACGATCAGAAACCTTTATGTGTGGAACCCGCCATTGAATTTTCTGTATATTTATATCAACACTATCATTTTTATCCATTGTTACACAGTTTAGTACAGAATTACTTCTCGTTAATATTAACTCATGTCTACAATTAATGATAATTTTGTTATAGTCTTCCGCGAATCCTAGTATTTTATTCAAAGGAATAATAGCACTGAAGTGTTCATATTTATGTTTGGTGCCATTTACATTCCAACCCCAAACTTCTGCAACTTTACTTTCACCTGCACTCATAGATATGTAAGACTTAATAGTTGTTGTTATTCCAGCATTTTTAATGCGATCTATTTCAACACCATTCAATTCATATCTTATATCTTGAAATAGAAAAAGAATTGGATTGTTAGTAAAATTGACATCTTTCTTCACTTTTTTTCCTAATGTATCTGTACCGGTTACATGGACATAGCCTTCGATATAAATAGAGCTACCAGATGGAAGTACATAAACGTCTTGCTGATGAATAGGTATTCTGATTTCATCATTTTCTTTAAAGCTGTTATTATAGGGATTGTAGCTGTGAATTTCAAAGCTTTCAATGGAATTATCATGTTGCGGTAAATCCGCAATTCTAAGCATTTTTATACTTTAAATCCAAGGGCTAAAAGAAATTTTTTATTATTTTTTGTTATTTTTTTTGTAACACGTGAACGTCTTCCTCCTTTCAATAAAGTTTGTGAAATAAATGATGGTTTTTTAAGAACTGGCTTTTTATTAAAAATAATCATAATTAAGTTACCCAAAATAATACGCAGTTAAGCACTTTCTTGCTTGGAATCAAATAATTTATGACAGCAGCTTCACAATAAATCGTGTTTTATACTAGCTAACATTTATCTAAATTTTTTATGTTTCAGTTAATCCAGCCAATTATATATTAAAATTGCCATAGTATTTTTTCTACCAATTATTTATTTAAATCACCATAGTATTTTTTGATTGGATTTCCAAAACGACTTCAAAAATTTCAAACACAAATGACCACAATTATATAAATGATTTCGCTGAAAGTTATCATAATTGTATCGTATGTTTTGTCCTACATATTTAATGAATTCTTTCGGCGGTTTCAGATTACCATAACTATCAAAATATTCAATATAATCATTTATTTTTCCATAGGCTACCCAATGAGTACCAGAATTATTGGAACTATCTAGATTGATAACACCACATTCTTTTGACAATGGTTTTTTTGGCAATTCATCTCTCATAAATACACCACGAAAAAAAGGAATATCTTTTGAGAAGCGTATTATGTCAAAATTTGTCAAAGCTCTTCTGGGTAGCCGAATGCTTAGTTTTTTTCTTTTGTAATAAAAATTCCTAAACCATTTTTGTAAGGCTTAAGATGCAATCCTTTTCCTATATAACATTCTCCCATTTGTTTATTTTGCCTTTTTAGTTCGTCAAATTGTTTTTTAGCCGCTTTAAATCCATTTATAGCTTTTTTTATTCCAGCTACACCGCCAACTAAACTGCCTGCAGCAGATAAGCCAGCAAGTATAGGTACAAGTGGGAGAAAACCTCCTGTTTTAGGTACAGGTATAACACGTGGCAATTTCACAGGCAAATCAGATGCAAATTCTTGAGCTGTTGCATAAGCAAGTTCCATTAACATTTTTTTACATTTGGGTTTCATATTTTTAATGTGTTTTTTAGTATGTGAAACAATATTTTTAAACGTATTTTTTAATCCAGCTCCTGAAGATAGTTCAATTTTGTTTTTCATTCTCACAGACGTTTTTTCTTTTTTATTCTTATTTAAAGCAATATTTTTATTGCGAGCCATTTTCTTCATCTATTTTGTCTTAAAATCCTTGTAATCTGTACAGTGTCAGTACCTAACTACGAATGACTTTAAATTTATATTTAACTCATTTAAATATTTTATAATACTTTAGTCATACGGAATTCATTTACAAAATATTTGTCTTATCAATCCAGCTACATTCACTTGCTGGTAGCCCTAACCACTTTACAAATACTTTATTTCCTTTTCTTTTTATAACCTTTTCAACCAGGTACACATTCGGGTGTTTTGTTTTTTTAATTTCTTGAATATAAAATGCTCCCAAAATAGGGCGCTCATTACTGTCTTTTAGTAAATAAGTTGTTGGGTTTGTATTTTGCACTTTTATAACCTTAAATATTTCAGTGGACCAATTAGGGGTATATCCTTTTTCAAAACAGCTCTTGTATTTACTAATTCTTACAAAATCACCAACTCGAATTTTTTTACAAACGATTTTCTTTTTAGATTGAGATATACTCTTATATCTTTTTAAAATAGTTTTTTTATTGATATTATTGACCGATGCAGGTGATTGTCCAATTGTTCTGTGGTAAGTATTATTGTATTCATAAACTTTTTTATCAAGCGTACCATCCATCCATTTATAATTTCCTTTTAAGCTAAACTCTTTGTATAGTTTACTTTTTAATGTTTTTATGAATCTTTCTACAATTGAAGCTTTCTTAGTCGAATATGTAGAATAATGATTGATATTATGTTTGTCAGTTATAATTTTAAAAATATTATTATAAAATTCTTTACCCAAATCTGTTTGTAAATTTTTTGGTACACGTCCTTTTTCCAAAACATTTAAAAATGCCTTAGATACAATTTCCTTATTTTTTTGCTTTATTGGTATTGCCCAAGCGTATTTTGAAAATCCGTCAATAATTACTAATATATATTTATAACCAGAATTTACTTTTGATAGTGCTTGCATATCTATCAAATCTGCCTGCCAAAGGTCATCTATATCTTTTAATATTACACTTCTTCGAGGAAAATGAACTCTAGCGTCTTTGTGAATTTCATTTACGATATCTATTTTGCTCATAATGTCTATTTACTTTCCTTTCGAGCTCACCAATTTGAATAGTTTTCTCAATTTTTTTTATTTTATTGCTTAAAATTCTAATAATATTATTGATATTCGATATTTTCTGTATACAATCGCTTAAAGCAATATTAATGTCTGTTTTCTCAATATTATTCAATTCAGGATCTTTTCTGGTTTGAAAAAACGTATTTACTGTGCTAAAATCATTTTTAGTAGATTTGATTGCTCCCTGCATTTCCAAACTGACATTCATGTCCAAAGTGATTATCCTTACTAATTATAATATGTATCAATTAAGGGTTTTTATTCTTTAATAATACCTGATTCCCGTAATTCCTCAATAATTGATACTATTTCATTGTCATGATTACTATTACCGGCACTTTTTGATGCTATTAATAATTTTAATCTTTCAATTAACTCATTCGGATCATCCCAGTAAATATAATCAGTATTACTTTTATAAGATTTTAATTTGGGTAGATACCCACCACTTTTTTTCTTATCATTTTGTTTATTACTTAGAGTGAGCAGGGGTTTTATAATTTTTTGATATTTCAATCCCTTGTCACCTTTAGTTTGTGCATTTGGATTAAAGTCTCGTTTGTGTGCATTTGTTTGATCTAACATAGCTTTGTAGTTAATTTTATCATTTTCAGTTACAAGTTGAAGGTTAGGTTTATTACGGGTTAATAGTTCTCTTAAACCAGGGGTTAAATTGTAATTTCTATTTTTTATAGTAACTATATACGATTTTTCCTTGTTGGAAGAACTCTTTACCAGAGAAAAATGAACGGTGCAGTCTCCCATCATAAGTTTTTTATTTTCAGTACGTATACCAAATGGCACGTTAATATTATCATAGATATCTATTACGTCTTCTTTCTTTAGGGACACCAATGTATCGTCAATATTTTTTTCAGACGGATTCATGTCGTCATTATCGTCATCGTAATCATAATATTCTGAATCTTCATTAGAATCTGTTTTGGTTATATCATTGAAATTTTCATAATCAGAAAACGAATTTAGGGCTGAAATCGATTCTATACTTTCATTTTTTTTATTTAAAACAGAATTATTACATGTCTCGCTTAAATTGGTTAATGCATTTAAAGGATCTGTAATTGGTTTAAACACTTTTTTGAATTTTAAGTGTGCAGCATCTTCTTCATTTTTTACCATTTTTATTTTATTTTTTATACTATCAACTGCTTTAACTAATTGTTTTTTAATGTTTGCTTCAGCCATTTTTTTTTTGGTTTTACAAAAATATCGACTGCATTTGATAACTCCTTTGTTATAAGTAACTGGCTTGGAATAAAGCATTACCTATATATTCATAAAATAACATTAAAAATATATGAATATGTCAAAACCTTGTCTATATCTTCCTTTATTTATAGAACAATCTTTGTTTATTAGCAAGAAGTTGAACTGATCTTGCCATATGGTAGAACAAAGCTTTTTAAACATTAGCCAGTCCATATCTGTATTTACATGCTCTTTATAAATATGTTTCAAGTTTATATCGTCTTGTCTAAAGACAATCAAAAAATTTACATTATCTCTTAATAATTGTTTAGGTATTTTTGAATATGTTTGAGTCAAATAAAAACAATCTATTTCACAGTGTCTTCCCATGGCAAAATAATTTCGAATATTTGTTTGATTCTCACAGGCAACATCATCGAAAATCATTATAGAATTTTTTAAAGCATCATTTGGGTGAAGGATTTCGTTATTTTCATTATAAACAAACAATTTAGCTTCAGGAATACTCTGTATAACTTGACTTAAAAAACGATACTTTGGCTGGAAAGTAGTTTTTGAGTACAAATATATATGCTTAAATTTGAGACCATTTTCATGTAATAATAAATTTAACATGACGTTAGTTTTACCGCAGTTTGAAGGTCCGCATATTATACAGCGGATAGTATTAGGTAAAAGTATACTATGTCTTAATTCCTGTCTATCATTTTCTAATTTTATATTATTTATATCCAAAGTTTGAGTTTGTCTAATAAACTTCATAGTGAAATATGGTGTGTTTTTATCAGTTTCGTTTGTGAACTAAGAAAAATATTAAAAGTGCACTTCTTTATATACCTACTTATAACAAATTTAAAAAATAAGTAGAAAGAAAAAATGTTTTCAAGAAGTTATTTGTTCAAATATTTTAATAAGTAATTATATAAAAATATTTTGTTTTTTTTTTTATAAAATATTACATACTACGAATACTAAAGCGATTTTAAACAATCTCGCACTATATGAAAAGTAACCGAGTATATTATTTTATAAAGAATCAGTTGTTATTATTAAATGGAATCATGTGCTGGATGTAATTTGAACTTGTATAAGTGCCTCTTGTCCATTCAGGCAAAAGACATGTTTATACACGCTTATGCAACGTAAATATCCATGCATCAGTCAGTTAGAGTAACTAGCTCCAGTAAGTTGGTTCTTACTAATTTTGTGGAATAAAAGTGAATTTAATTTAACTGTGAGTATAGCACGTTTTTTAAATAATGTATTTTGGATACTGTTAATTACCAAGAATTATTCATAATATTACTTTCATTTTGTTACAGAAAAATGGCAGATGATAGCTTGTCTTTTATAAATAACCCAGACATCATCTTTCCTTCGCAGTATTTTGACCAAGATGCTCAAAATATAGACGCAATTTTAGCAATTAATGATGAGCATACATTAGAATCGAGAAGAAAAAAACCAAAGTCAATGAAGATTATAAAAAATAGATTATTATCAAAGAAAAAAACTAAGCCATCACCGTTGTCATCTTCGTTTGTTATTAGAAATGAACGGGAAAAGGGGAAACATTTAATAAAAATAATGATTCATACAATTGATAATAGCTGCGAGCAAAGTAAACCCAACATCAGCGTACAATATTTAGTAAAAGACAATTTTGATGACATTCAGGATTCCACTGAAAGACTTATTAATAAAATAGTGAATAAACTAAGTGACTCCAGTGCTTATTAATTTTAATTATGTATAATACCATATCCTTTACTCATAATAAGCAGTAAAATAACTTGTATAGTATTTATTTGTGCAAATAAATTTTATCAACATTTGATATTTGGTGTTTTATTTTCTCTCGGGTGCCAGAGCAGAGGGTTAGAGGGTCAATACCATAGGATAAAAACTGAAACACAAAATATCAGTTTTAATATATCTATTTAAATATTTTTCTATAATTACAATGTCCAAGTAGGTATTCTTAAGCAAATATTATCATTTCTTACACAATTATATTGTATTACAAATTTATATTAATTACAGGTATAACATTAAATCTAAAAAAATCATAAAAATATTTTCTAAGTAATGAAACTGTTAATTAAAATATAGAATCGTTGTGACCCCAGGGCAAAGTCTCTACTTGATTTGACAAGACTTGTCTTTTGTCATCAATTCTGTTTAAAATTACTTTATCAACTTCTTGAGAGAACAAAATATGTTTTACTGATTTTATCATATTAATTTTGCTTTTAAGCGTTTTATTTTTGAACAATGCTTCTTTATAGTTGGATATTCTTAATCCTTTTGTAATTGATTTTGACACACCTTTAGCTTTATTTATTTGTGCATCCAAAGATTTTATACAATAAAGTTTAGCTCTTAAACCTGTAAATTCAGTAATTATATCACCCCCTAATTCATCCTTAAATAAACCAGGCACCTTTTCATTTACCTGGGGTAAACAAAACGGATTATTCCTTTTAAAATTACTAGTATCATATTTAGATAAATTATTCAGCATATCGTTGTAAAAATTTTCTGTCTGTATATAGTATAATAAACTGTCTGTGTCAGTATAACATAATTTTGCTCTATCACCATATTGGTTTTTAATGAAATTATAATGAAAATTATAAACATGTTGTTTCGAATATTCTAGCACTGTAAAACCGATATATATTGGTCTATCTAAAATAAGCTTTTCTGGACTTAATTGGATGGCTACAAAATTTTCGCTAAATACCGAAATACTTTTTAAATTCGGTTTTGAAATTAACTTTTCTGCGCCAACCATTTTGTTGGTTTTATTCAAAGTATGATTCCACTTAGTTACCAATTTCACATCAACCTGTTTACGTTTATTTTCAATAGTTTTACCGAATATTGAGTTATTTAAAAGCTTAAAGAAATCTTTTTGAAATGGGCTAGAGGCTGTTTGGCGTAATTTAGTATTCAAATCTATATATTTTTTTAAAAAATTTTCTTGCTTAAACTGAATTATTCGATGAATGGTTTTTAAAATTAAGCCATTTTTAAGACACTCCTTTAAATGGGTAAAATGAATAACGTAATTATATTTGTCATACAAATTTGCAATTAATTTTTGTGTACTACCTCCAATCGGTGTGAATTTTTCAGGGGCAAAGGGTAAATCACTATGTAAATCGTGAATTTCTTCAGGGTACATCATATCAACTTCTAAAATATATCCATACTCACCATCATTAGGAAAATCAAATAAATTAAAATTTCTAATTTCTTCTTTCGTTAAGAATTTAAAATCTGATATTGGCAATTTCTTCGTCATAGCATAACCGTAAAGATTATTACAATCAAGGTATATTAAATATGAAGATGGTTTCGTGTTATCGAAATCAGGTAAATAAATATTATTAGACTTAGCGTACCTCAGAGAGCATTGCGCTAGCCCACCACGTATTCCTTTTTCTAACATTTGATAAATTTCTAAATCATCAATTAATTGTAACTTCACACCCGTAGTTAAAAGCATAGCATCCCAGCTAAAGCCAGGGGATGATACGTAATACGCCGGGTCTAAGCAATAATGTTGCAGGCATAATTTTCTAAAATTTTCAAATACATCACTTAGTAATAACACATCGCATTTTAAATATAAATCTGTATATTCACCAAGACAACGAATATTAAAATATTTCCAAACATTTTGAGCATGCTTGTATTCATCATCAGATATATGTTTTTTCTGTAAAGAATTGTAAAATTTATCTTTTCCAGGTAGTTGAGTTTCATTATATTTCTGCCAAGAACTTATATACTCATACGGATATATACCTTTTTGTCTCATTAAATTGAACTGAGATTTGTCATTAAAATATGATGAAAGATTAATGAAATCATTTTCAGCTAAGCTTTTACTCAAAGTTTCAA
>DWBA01000400.1:0-13702 GCA_018236825.1 Apodemia zela | reverse complement strand
CGAGATTAAAGTCGAATTCAAAGCATGCGAGTCTATATTAGCTAAAGCAAGTATGTGTTGTGAGTGTCTGTTGCCTTTCATGCGGAATCTAAGGGAGGTAATCTATGTCTTTTACAAATAGGATGGGTACAGTGACTATGTTCAGTGGTATATAATATTATCTAGTTTATAATCTATATCCATCTTCATGCCAAATTTAAAGAAGGTGTCGCCTCTGTGGTCTAGTGTCGGAGTTTACCACATGAGGTCCCGGGTTCTATTCCCGGATCGGGCAATTAAAAAAGTGTTTTTTCAGTTTTCTGATAAAAACCAATGTTGCCCGGTTGGCGATAGGCTGGCCACCTATCATATTGTGTGGGACCGAGTATCTTATTCTAACTGTGGGTCCACTTGTTGTACCTCAACCTACCCCTTAGGGGTACCCCTATACGGGCGTGAATATATATCTGTGCTCTCTACCTGCTTTAAAGTAGTAGTAGACATCTTTAAAGAAGAGACAGAAGACACACAGATTGACATACATGTATGAGTACTCTCGTACAGTGCACGAGAGGATTACATTGCTTTTTTCACATGCATAAATCTTGTTGTATTTGAAGATTATTGAATCCATCCTAGGACAAATTCAATAATTTTGATCATAGTATATAGAGACTTGTTCTTTCTCGGTTTATCCGTATTCGCATTGTATATTTATTTTGTTTATTAATAGCGTCAATGCTTATTATTGATAGTAGGGTAGCCGGTAGGTAGACTTATGCATGTGGCATTGCCATCCGGCCAAACGGATAACAACGCACCAGTAACATCTTTTATGTCTATAGGCGATGATTTCTCTTTTCATCAGAAGAGAAATCAGCTTGTTAGCTTATATCTAACATTAGTTCTAAATGTAAGAACTAACGGAACATGCTTTTTTTATTTCTCACGTATATGGAATCCTTCTCTCGATTCCATACACTATTTCTGGGATAAGCACAAAATGATGCATGGTAATACTGGATTTATAAAGAATAATAAATTCATATAGTATCGTCCAGCGATGTATACTTGATATAGTATGAGTAGACCTTATTATTTTCGATTAATGTTTATTTTTCTGTTTAATGAAAAAAGACTGAAGTCTGTTATCATTATTCACCGGATTTCTGGCAAAGCCGCATTTCACAGTTCTAACAACTATCGTCGCTTATTTCATATTTAACCAAGACAAAATATCGCTGTACCTATTCTACGTTGCACAAATTATATCTGCGCCAGCACATATATTATTTGCTAGGCACTTTATGAAATAGTATATTTTCTGAATGCTTGCTAGTATAAACCGTGATACGATTTATATGCAATGTATGTCAGAATTTCCTTTGCTGATATATATTATTTAAATAAGACATTAAGGTGATTTAATCTCTAAATTACCGCGAATAATTGTGTATCATCACTGTATTGTCACTGAAATATTGCCACTATTTACTCAGCTTTGGTTGACTACTGTTTTGTCGATATATTTTGAAGTGTGTTCAAGTGAAAGATAAGTTGAGTATGTATGTTGTGTTATTTTGTTGTATTTTGAAGTGTGTTTAAGTGGAAGGTAGATTGAGTATATGTATATGTTGTGTTATTTTGTTGTCTTTTAAAGTGTATTGAAGTGAAAGGTAAAATGAGTATGTATATTGTGTCATTTTGCTATCTTAACTGTGTTACGAAGTGAAAGGTAAATTGAGTATGTATGTTGTGTTATTTTGTTGTATTTTAAAGTGTGTTGAATTGAAAGTTAATTGAGTGTATACTGTGTTATTATGTTGTCTTTTGAAGTGTGTTGAGAAGGAAATCGAGTATGTATGTTGTGTTATTTTGTTGTTTTAAGTGTGTTGAAGTGAAAGTTTAATTGAGTATGTATGTTGTCTAATTATCTTGTCTTCAGTGTGTTGAATTAAAAGGTAAATTGAGAATGTATGTTATGTTATTTTGTTGTCTTTTGAAGTGAATTGAAGTGAAAGGTAAATCGAGTACGTAAGTTGTGTTAATTTTTTGATAGTGTGGAGGACGAGAAAACTTGTGTTGCTGTAGCTGTGTATGGAAGCAACTTTAACGCCCAGACCCTCCTTCAGTTTGTTGCGTTTTTTTGTGTTTCAGTGACACTTCAGCGCTGACTCGTAAATGTGCGCAAATTTCCAGATTACATTACCTCTATTTCTTCTTTTTATGGGAATTGCTTGTAAAATTGATTTTATTGATGTGGATTACGTGTTTTTCATTTACAGTTACTATTATTGCGTTTCGCTAGTCTTTTTTATGCATAAAAACTGTAGATTTTTAATGACTATGACCTTATTATGTTTTTTATTTTT
The DNA here is from genome assembly GCA_018236825.1 of Apodemia zela. NCBI lineage: Eukaryota > Metazoa > Arthropoda > Insecta > Lepidoptera > Riodinidae > Apodemia > Apodemia zela. The sequence goes on along the minus strand of DWBA01000400.1, from coordinate 11,351 downwards.
AAATTTTATATAAATATTGTTACAGCAAAAGTCTTCGTAAAGTAGAAAGCTCCTCAATAGCAACTATAGTATTGCTTGTAATCATTTTAAAAATTCTATAGGTCTTGCCGTATTTTTTAAACCCAAGTCGCTTTTACAATTCATTCCACTTGTCGGAACCAGCTCTGAACCATACGATTCATCTTATGCTGCTTTTCTAGAAATTACTGCGCAGAAGTTAGTATTGCGCTGGCTTGATTTAGTTTACGTTATAAGTGTATCGTAAAGGTAAACTAATCTGAGTTGTATGGAGTTGGTGTTAAAGTTGTGATGTCAGTGATCTGTCCACAGTCGAGCAGCGTGTCGGTGGGCGGGGCGGCGGGCGGGCGCGGCGGGTCGCTGCGCACTCCACTCGCGCGCACGCCTGTCACATTCAATGCATCGCAAGTCGCCAGTGAGTACAGACCTTACGTTGGATCATTTTGTTCGTAAGACACTTATGGAAGGTGGAGCCAGCAAGTAAGCTCTTGTAGGTGCAAAAATAAGTATTTTAAGTCATATCGGCTAATATACTTGTACATTTTTATATGTGTAAACGTGTGAGGCAAAATTGCTTTTTCTTTTTTTATAGAATAGGGCGCCAAAGAGCAAGAGGCTCACTTGATAATAAGTGATAACTGCCACCCATGAACAGCTGCAAAACCAGGGGTCTTGGAAGTGCGTTGCTGGCCTTTGACTAATGCATAAGCTCATTTCTTGAAGGCCCTCATGTCGTATTTGTTTGGAAACACTTCCGCTGGCATTTAGTTCCACAGAGTAGTCGTGTGAGGCAAAACTTGCCTTGAGAAATTTACTGTAGTGGATTTCAAGATGGTGAAGTACTGGACGATATGTAACTGCTGTGATGCAACTGGAACAAAAGTTGGAATGTAATAAACTTTCCAAAGGTCTGAAAATTAAGAGAGAGCCCATCGACACAATAATCCACACACGTCCAGCATACTTTAGTGGCTAAAGTATTAATGCTTCACCCTTTCTTTATGGAGTGAAGTGCTATTCTATTCTCCTGAATATGCTTCGGTTACGAATTGAAACGTGCGTCGAGCACATAATTAGTGTGTTTCTGCCTTTGCTACTGATGTGGGTGTTGTGGACGTGGGTAGGCTATTCCCTGGGCTCTCATTTAATTTTCAGACCTTCGGTAAGTTAATTTTTTTTCTTACACTACCTTTTATTCTATTTGCATCACAGTAATTACGTATACGATTTCCTAGAAATTTCGCAAATTGAGAAACTTAATTTCGTCTTTGAATTATGGATTTTACACAAAGTAACGCCTGAATCTATAAAATATCAAATGTGTTAAGCCATTGTGGTATGATTAGATTGCAACAATTCAAATTTCATCACCATCATTTGCGTGTGTGATATCAAGGGAATTGAATTTCAGAAGCGAAACTCCAAGCGGCACTCTCAGAAGACAGCAGTGGACTGAGCGGCACCAGCGGGCTGAGTGCGAGCTCGCGCTACTGGGCGGCCGGGAAACTACCGCACCTGCCCGCGCCCTCCTAGCGGCCGCCGTCCACGCGTCGCCTCGCCAAGGTATGGGGAATAGGCCCTTCGGTATAATATGCCCGTAGGTACGAAGAAGTCATAGAGAAGTTAAGCAAAACCAGACCTTATCGTCTAGTTTTTAGAGGAAAATGCCGCGACGTCGACTCAGCAGCCATATTATGTATTAGCAACTGCTATGGCTGCTGAGTCAGTTGTCTTGATGTAAAAATATATTAGGAGCCTTTTTTATATCATTAAAAAGCAAACAAACAGATGGCTCTCCTGTAGATGAAAGGAGAAACCATTACTTATAAACATCAAATATGATAATGGTGCGTTGCTATTCGTGTGGCGGGATGGTATTGAGCAAATAAAAAATGAGTTTTTTCAGTTTTCTGATAAAAACAAGGTTGCCCGGGATTGGAAAAGTGCCCGGTTGGTTCACAAAACTTCTTGGTTGAAAAACTGTATCGACGATGTTAAATTACTCACGGGCGACGTTGCGCGAGTCAGCTAGCTATTATATAAATTGCAATGGTATACCTTCTGTGGTCTAATGCTCCGGTGTCGGTGTTGACCGCATAAGCCCGGCCCGGGAATGAAACCCGGGAGGGCAATTAAAAAATCACTTTGCAGTTTTCTAATAAAAACAAAATTTGCCCGGGATTGGAAAAGTGCCCCGTTGGCGATTGGCTTGCCACCTACCACATTGCGGGACTATGTATCTTCAGCTAATTGTGGGTACACTGGTTTTACCTCTGCCTATTTCTTCGAGGATACGGGCGTGAAGATAAATTTTTCAGATCTGTTCGTATTTTTCCATAGTCGTTTCTAGAAGGAATCTCTTCATCCGTGTGGTAGTACAAGCAGTCAGCCTTCACTGAGCAGGTGTGTGTCGGCAGGTGTCGTCGCTGGAGGCGCCCCGGCGCGGCGCGGGCGGCGCGCGGCTGGAGCTGGAGCGCCGCAGCCTGGACCTGGAGCGCGAGCTGCGCCATGACACACACTCCGACGCCTCGCTGCCCGACCGCGACCACCTCGTCTGATGCCACCGCCACTCTGCCCGGTAATGCCTCACCTAACACCACACTCACCCCTGGACACTGCGGACGCTGCTTTCTGGATTCGATGTGCAGTACGATCTCTATTCGTGCGTTTAAACCTTCTGAATGTGATTCTCCGGTCAATTGTTCCTTGTTGCATATATGTTACAGTCTGTTGTGTTGCCGAAAAGATACGTCGATTACCATTGGTAATATCTAAGTTACAGGATTCATTTTTGCAGGAGCGATATTTGACGTTATCATGACGCTACAGACGTATAATAAACATGAAGAAAATCGACAAATGTTAAGTTTCAATGTCAATGATAATATCGAAAAATTACATTTTGATTACCCAAATATCTATTGATTATGTTAATATTGAATGATGAAATGCAACATTAAAAATGTTTCAACGATTCACATAGAAAAAAAGGATAAAACAAGTCTTAAATATAATCTGTATGATTTTTTGAATGATATAGAAGCATTTACGAAATTACATCATTATGAGGATATGAAATAATCAGCGGAGACAAAATTAAAGCGGCGTCCATTCCCTCACAGTTGACTTATAAAGCTTCCTGAGCAGACTAAACCTAACACTGCCTAATTCCTGTTTCCCAAAGGAATCGCTTTAAAAGAGAATGCATTTAAAATATTAGTATCGAAGTTTGAAGATACATCGAATGAATGTACAATTCTCTTCAATCGACACAACACCGACCACATATACTTGTGTCTTTTGGACAGAATGACGTGTGTTTGAGGCATTCGTTCCTAAATTTGGTTTTCTGCATGATTAAGACAATTCTGAGGGTCGTGAGGAGTATTTTCGCTTGGCGGCGAGCTAAGAATCTAGTGCATAGAGGCAGAATTGATCTCAATAAAAAATAGACTATTCGACGTAATAATACGGACATCTAGTGGAATTGTGCGAGTAAGCTAACGTGTTTAATTGTTTTCTATGTATTATACATATAACGTAAATGTAAGGACGTTATAGGGTCGATGTTAGTGCCTGTTAAGTCTGGTTTAGTTTTAGGAAACCTCGACCACTTTAAGAGAACTCTTTGAATATTTTACCGAAAACGACTTGAGATACTTCGAGAGCTGAATTTTTATATGGCAAGTGTTCCAATTCGTAGAATCTTGACATTTTTACACAAGATTTTAACTGAATTATTTTGACACCGCTCCTATGTTGTTTTTAACTTTGGTTAAAATATATTGTGGCATACATATTGGCTTGGTATAAAGTTAGTTAAGTCGACCATGAAAAATGTTGAATGAATCACAGGTCTGAAGCGATTGGGTAGAACAAACTAGTCGTGTCATTTAGTTTTAATTTGTGGCATTACAAAATTAAACCTAACACATCGAGCACATAACCAATAGTGCGGCAATATAGTCCATCCAATTACGAAACTGATCAGTGATTTCTCACTAATAAACATCAATTCCCGCTCGCACTTAAACAGTGCAGCACAAATAGCCGATCTGTGTACGTCTTTGTACAATTCCGAAAGATTGAATCGCCCAATCAAAGCGCCGCGGTCGCCGTAGCGATTTGGTGAAATTATTTTTAGATTAAATGAAATTTCCTCTCTATTGGGTATATATTCGATGATCTAACAAAATCATTAGTTTTTTTAGTGATTGCAACGTTATAAATGTTAATGTAACACGATTTTTCGCGTTGTTTATTTTATGCCCGCTGAATTGGTACTGGGCCAATATGTATGTAACATTTTATTCTCTCTCGGAACACATAGACTAAGATTGTGTGGCGATTCATATTTTTACAGAAACAAAATGTAGTTTTTATTTTACTGTTAAGTATAATTGTGTATTGGATAAGTTAATTTCCCTCAAGTGATATAATGACGCTATTCGTAACGAATCGGTGATCTTATAATCGGAATTCTTTAAGGATTTAAGAGTAGTTAGTTACAAGGCCTTTTTAGATAAGAAACTAAGCGATTTTTTGGTGGTTATAGTGTAGTGGGTGTTGTGAAGGGTCAGTATGATGTATACAGCGAAGTAATGGTTCGCGCACATAGGTGAATGGGAAAGTGATTCAAAAATACTGTCCAAATTATTCAATAAGCAACAATATCATAATTCGAGTATCTGTTATTGTGAAACATCAGCGCTTAATACTACTATAGGATATTACAATTTTCTATAGGAAAATCTTTAAAATAACTATTAATGTTGATGTCAGAAAAGTACATTAGGAGGCAGGCATAAAATTTTAGGTGAAAACCTTAAATTTTCTTTGATAAGGTACCAAAAAATGGTAGTTTAGTTTTGTCGATAACGGTTGTTTAACAAAACGGGTTATCGTCGATAACTATAATTTAAATTAAAAACACTAGTATTCTCAATTTAGTATTTAGAGTAAAGTATTTAATTTACATTGCATACATACAATACAACTAAATTATAATGCTTTTTAGATAGTTTCTATTGGTTAATAAAAGTTATGATTGCAAAAAATGTATGTTAAATAATAATTTAAGTGAATTATATTAATTATCTAGCGTGCAGCCCTACATGTACGCGTCATGTATTTCAATTGTTACATTCGTTTGATAAATCCCCTCTTCTTTACAATTACAATTAAAACCTTACAATTAATGATGTACACCCAAAAAATCGGTAGCCAAGTAGGTATTTGGTACTTTTAAATAATTTTTATTACCTTAAGGATAGACTATTTTAAAGATTCTGTCTATAATTTTGTTAAATATGCGGCAAGTTTGAATTTATGAATTTTTAAGCTTTTAAATGATGATTTCATGAAGTAGGCTTAATAGTCTAGTCTCTTAGTACAAAAAAGAGAAATAAATTAAATATCATAGACAATGTATAATGTATATATGTAGCTGATTGGTTATAAAATTAATGTACTAGTTTTTTTTTGTACACCTCTGTGTTTGATCCCCGTATTGGCTCTCTTTGAAAAATATACCATTAGCCGTTCTGTAAAAGGCTAACGATTGGCTACTAGGTGGTAGAGTTCCGCAACATCTCGCCCGATTGTATGGTACCTCCGCCTTACCTATTCCTGTCGCAATAGCGTCAGTGCTTGTCATTGTCGTGTTCCGGTTTGGAGAGTAAGGTAGCTTGTAGACTTACTTCACTTGGCATTGCCATTCCGCCACACGGATAGCGACGAACCATTAACATTTTTGGTGTCTATAGGCGAAGGTTTCTCTTTCCATCAGGAGAGCCATCTTTTTGGTTGCTTTCAAATGATATAAAAAAAGATTATTCAGCCTAGTTCATGATTGGCATCATGAACTAGGCTGAATAATCTTTTTTACTCACTTAAAAAGTTTAAAAATAAAAAGCTACTGAATATTTGGCAAGACTATTCAAACGGGTTGTTCATAATAGCTTTATGTCTAAATAAAAATATTAAAAAATATTAAAAAAAAAAATTAACATGCTGAATTATGATAATATCATAATAATATTAATTAATTATTTAATATTATTAAACATCACTAGTTATTATTGTATAAAAATCAATGTCCGCCAAACATTGATTCTAGGTTGGTTTAATATAGTGTTCGAAAAGGTATTGTTACAGAATCTAGTCCAGTGTATTTATTAAAATACTTGCTATTGCTTATTAAACTTCTGTATCTATGATATACGTATTATTTGACAATTTTATCACCGCGACTGTGTTCATAGAATTCGAAACATCAAAAATATTTTCTTTAATATCGTTCGTTCAAATGAGGCTTATTAAACTTATTCCTTTCGTAAAATTACATTATAGTTAAATTTTTATGCCATATTGTTAGTTGATCATTTTATTTCATATTTTTACTCTTTCAACTCAAAGAAAATAGCAAGCTAAGCATTAATTAATTTCATCCGGTATTTAAAATAATATAATATCGACGGAATTCATTTTCATTTTCTTATTTTTTTGTAGTTGTATAATTCACTATTCTTGCATTGCCCTTATAAATGTGACCACCGTTTTAGGGAGTATTGATTCATGAATTGAAAATCATCTGGTTGTAAATTACTCTAGTAACATTAGCTAAGTAAATCCTTTATTACGACGCTTATTCTTTATAAATAATGTATTAATGAGGCTAGAGGACTGATTCAAAATTGATTGTTAGGACAGTATTTTTGAATCAATGAAAGGTGGAAATTTCTTGGAGCATTAAAACTAAAGACATTGTAATTAGTGTTTGTTAATTTAGTGTAATGAACAATAATTAAAAACGATAATAAAACAACTAAACTTCAATTTTGTAACGAAATAAAAGTAAATGTTATTTAATTTGTAAAGCCGATGAAATATTGGGTTTGATGCCATTTTTAGGAAATTTTCTAATGCTGTTTAAATATAGGCTGATTTATAGGGATATTTTTAATGCTCTAAGTCAAATATGTATATTAAAAGATGCAATCTGTAGCGTTATAGTACATATTATTATGTAGCGTTTTATTTTACTATTTAACTGCAAATGGTTCCTTTATTTACTATAATAGTCAAGTATAAAAGTCCAGTAAACGTGTGCTTTGTATTTAACATTTACTCAATAGATTTGGAATGAATTAAACGTGTATAAAGAAAATTTTAACAGTGCAATATGTTTGACATTTTAATAATTTTTAACATTTTTTTGTCTTCCTATATGTTATAATATTTTACAAGGGCCTATTATAATAATCGTTGCATTTTTATTTTTCAAATAGAATATAGTTTAATAACTGATCATATTATTATTATTATTGACTTGGAGTTTCTTTATCGATATCGATGAAAGTATTGGTAATAAAATATCTAGCGGAATCTGTCTTTAGCGTCAAATTCGGTTGATAAGATTTAGAAATGTTAACTCCGAGTTTTAAAATAATATGATACATATTCATTTTTATTATAAAATGAATTGACATAATTCTTAATGATATTTTCTGTTTTAAGAAATACAAACCATTTTATGAATAACCTCTTATGGGAGCAAATGAATATGACAAACGTTGTTTTTTAAAAAAAGCTAATGTTACTATCATAAACAATAATCTACTTAATAGTGTAATAATCTTTATTGAGATATTTAATAGTCTTCCCTAAAAGGTCTTAGTGGAATTTGGATTTATATTAAATTTAATTTGTTATTGTTAAAAAATATAAATATTAAATAAATTAAAAGGGAACTACGAATCCCTTTTTTTAAGAATGTTGCTCGCAGACAGCGTTCGATTTGTTACAGTTAAAGTTTAAATAGAGAAGAAACAATAATTTTACTCAATTACACTTGAATAGTCGATACTAACGTCATATAATAACGTCGACTTTACTAGTTACTTGTTTCAATGCATTGGTAATAATACTACAAAATTTGACAAAAGTATAAAACAACTTAATCCACCACAAGACAAAAATAGTCACGTATCGAAATGTGCTAGAGATTGAGAGCAAATTTCTTTATTCGGATATTATCGATATAATAACCAAATAACGGAATCATATCGGCTAAATTTATTTGGTTTTATATCGATGTTCATATCAGTTAACGGATAAAATGTTAGTTTAAAAGATCATTTCAGTGGAACTAGCTTAACTACTTATTTTAGTATTTATAGTATTTATTTGGTATGATAGTAACAAGCGTATACAACCTTTATTTTTAATGTTTGTGTGTTCATTTGCCATTTATAGTAGTTATATAACACTGGTTCGTGAATTTTGTACATTTTCAATAACTAAGACGTGTACACACTATTGTCGAGTGATTAAATTTGTATCTTGTGTCAGTACAAAATTATTCATCGTATTAGCATTTGCTTTAGTCTGTACATGGGCTTAAAATATCAGTGAATTAAAGTGATAAATAATTGTAGTATTATTTTATTGTATGACTTCGAATAGTATGGATATTGGTGTTTTATTTCTTTGACAGTAACTAACTATACTCAATCTAGCATTTTATTTTGGCTAATCGTATGAAGCTGACTGCCTTTTGTTTATGCTCAAATGTTTTGTATGCGGCGGTCTGTTACATTAAGTACGTACGGACGGCGATCTTAGTTTTATTTTGCGGTAGCGTCTTAAGATATTTAGTCAATTATTGTATAGCTTCTCTTGTTACGTGTGCGCTGTGAGCTGTCGATTTTAATATGTGATAGCGTTAATAAGCTCAGTTCATATTATCGAAATTTGTAAAAATATCTCGGATCTCGATTACATCTGTACAAAATGATCATCTGTCCAAGTATTTTTTATTTATAATGTATATTGCGCCTTATGTTTAAGAGGGTCCCATTTTGTAATTATTTCATTGTTTGTAAGCCCCAATGAATATTTCACTCAATCTGAATGTTACTAAATTTTGGCACAGTCTACATGGTTTTTGAAAACATTACCTTCCTTCTTGTACAGTCGAGTTAATGGTATATCTTAAAAGATTTCTCATTAATATTAACGAATTTTAACAAAATATTTTTCAGTAATTTCACAAATTTCTATATGGTTTTTCTTATATTGTTATGTAATAAAAAATATGTTTTCTTGTATTTAGATATGACGCTATCTATTCCTTTTCTTTCATTCTTCTATATACAATAACGTTTAAATAATCTACTGTTTATAGAAGACTCGCAGAGAACAGACAATTTAAACTACTGTGTGCTGTTGTATATATATATATAAAAAAATTTTTCAAATGTTGTCTATGGACTATGCCATAACTTGGTAATATAGTTTGGTACAATGCTACCGCTGAGAGACTTGGTTTTGCCATTTCTTACTTGTTCTGGTGTCAAGAATGTAAAATATCAGCGGCCGCATTTTATGTATCACTGTCTTTATAATTCAATTTGATTTTGACAAGATAACGTGACAGCTTTTCAGCCAATCACAATTTTAAATATAAGGCACGGAACATTTAGCGAGATGTGATTGGTTGATTGGTTGTCAAAATTTTGTCAAACCCCAGTTTACATCAAAGGCGCAAACGCTCCCTCGTCGTAACTGCCAAGTACATTGTATAATTTGCTATCTTTATGTATAGCATGCTAGTGTACCTCTAGCTTTGGTTCGATCGCTGCATTTTTGTGTAGTTATTTTGTGAAGATACGTTCTCATTTTCTATGTAAAGCTGGTGTTTCACGTCTTGAAACTCGTAGCGAGAATGTGAATACTATACAATTTAAATAAATGAATTATATAAAATGGTGTGATATTTTATTAACCTGTAGATCAGAGTTCCCCAAACTTTTTTGTGTCGTAGACCCCTTGCCATGTTTTTCCGTGTTGGGTAGACCCCCTAATTACAGAGTATTTATAGTGACGAATTAAACAAGTCAGTGCAAGGTAGCGAAGCGCTGAGATTGCGACTCTCAGGTTTTTATAAGTTCAAAATGTATTGCGACCACAAAGCGAATACCAACATCCTACAACTTACACAATTTTATAAACATATATAATATTTTTTTTACTTCATAGGTACTTTTATAAATAATGTACTTATATGTTTTGATATTATAAGATAGTATGATGTAAGTAAATAGGTACTATTAGTGTATGTGTTGAGATCCACTATCGTGGACCCCCTTTTTTATTTCATGGACCGCCAAATTTTTTGTCACTGACGTAGACCCCTTGCAGGTTGTCATAGACCCCTAGGGGTCGATATAGACCACTTTGGGAATCACTGATCTAAGGCATGGAGGTGGTAACGGACCACCTACAGACTGCTACTAAATTTTGATTTTCGAGGTTAATCTAAAAAAAACGAGTTTTAGCCCGGCCCGAGGATCTAATTCGGGATCTAAGCCGAATAAGCTACCTACTAGAATACGAAGCAGTTTTAATAACAAAAGCTCGAAGCTAATCTATTTCTTTCTTCCTTATCCTGCTTTCTTACTTTTTAGGTCAGTGTTCCTAGGGAAAAATGGGTCAATTATTTTGAAGAGCTTGGATAAGCAGACACTTAAGAGGACTGTATCGCATTGGCAGCAAATTCAATTAGACTACATTCAGTAAATAAATAACTTCAGGGACTATACTTGCCTTTATGATGCTTAACAGATTATATGAAAAATGCCATGTTATCGCAGATTCACTAGTCTGTCCAGCTTGCAGCTGAATTTAAAGCAGTTATCGTCAACCGATTAGGATGAAATTTTGCACACACATTTAGTTTAGATGACAACGCATGATTAGATAATGATCTCATTCAATATCCAATATGGCGGACGGCTCAAGATGGCGTATCAAATGAAAGGGTTTGCTGAGTAGAATAAAAACTAAAATGATTTTGTTCTAAATTCAATATGGCGGACCACCCAAGATGGTGGACTAGTTATGTTTAAGCACTTTAATAACATGGGTAGCATTTAAATAAAAGCTTGTTAAAAATATTTTTACTATTAATTTATTATTTATTTATATAATATGGTGACGTGAGTTTGGTTAAAAAAACGTGTATAAAAATTGTATCCTCGTAAAAGTTGTAAACGAAGGATAGGTAATATAAGAAAAGGTAATTGTTGGACCGGTGATGCGATAAACTGCATAGGGACTGAACTCGGAAGACCTGTCTCAGACGATTAGATGAATCTTCGAAAAGGAGATACGGACATCCCGTTGGTGGTTGGTCTGGCTGCAGCGTACTTTGAAAAAAACCGGCACTTCTCCGTGACCACGAAAAGACAAGTAAAAGGCGTGGGAGCCGAGAGCAGTGCCCATATTCATGTAAGACAACATCCACCGAAGCGTTTAGGGCTCTGGCTAAC
>DWBA01000399.1:0-13705 GCA_018236825.1 Apodemia zela | reverse complement strand
AGATAGCAACGCACCATTACCATCTTTGGTGTCTATAGGCGATGGTTGACTCTTTCCATCAGGAGACCCATCTGCCTATTTGCTATCTTATGATATAAAAAAAATAACTTTTATATATTTAATAAACACCCAAACCCAGAAATATAAACATCTATGCTCATCACACAAATGTCTGTCCCTGCCAGGAATCGAAAGCGGGCCCCATCGATTCGTAGTTAGGTTCGCTGACCACTCGACCGACAGGGCGGGCTATATATACGTATAGTGAAATAAAAGTACAAGTACATTATTTACTGGTTTCAACTAATAAGAGATGTGTGTTTCTGAAATTAAAAATACAGACTTGCAGTATTACGTCGTAAATCGCATCGCGCTCGTTAAATTTAGATGGGATCAACGATGAGGTAAGCACCTTTTTGATAACTATTTCCAGACAAACTTGCACACGATAGCACAAAGAAACGGGCTGGACTTTCTCACTATTATGCAGTGAATAACACTATCCGATCGCCAAAGGCATAATTAATTAGCTTAATACAATTATATTAGCTTAATACTTGCTATTATTTTGTCGATATTTCCTTGATTAAAATAATTAAATTTAAAAAATATTTTAAAACATTAACTTGGCAACAAAAAATATCTGCCAAAACGTGTTGGTAGACACAAAGGTGGCGACGCTGAGTCAACATGATGTTGCCCAGTTTAAACTATTTCCTAAATTTTCGGGAAATTTATTGAAAAATACGAGCAATTTAAAATACCAAAACAAGGTTGTAAGTTGAATTGATTTATTCATTTCTCACTGTTGATATAACAGGTAAATAGCCTCATTGTTCAAGCAATACCAGTATTGTTAGACATGCATAACATCCCGGTTTGTGTTTGAAGAAAACGATTATTTATGATTTCTTGTTAGTAATCTTGGTGTTGAATTATATTTAGCTGTTAACTGTAACTTCATCACTCGACCAGAATATATTACTTGATTTAGATCAATTGTGGAAAAAGTAGCCGTCACATGAATACTTTTCACTCAACCCGGTTCATCGAGAAAATATTGCGTTTAAGCCAACAAAACTCTTCAGCTATATGATCTTTAACTGTTTTGTACGTGCATTTGTCAATGAACGCCTCTTATACGGCTGGACAGATTTTAAACATTTTATCTGCGAGTGTATAAATAAGTGGACGAAGTACTGACGTGATATGAGGAGAAAGTCTTTTTAAACGTTTTAATATGTCTACCCCGAGTTGGTCCGGGCTTCTTTGAAGAATATACTAACTGCCATTCTGCCAGGCATGTCGTAAAAGGCAACTAATTGGCTATGCAAGTCATTACAATCGTGGCTACTAAGGGGCAGAGTTCAGCATTGTCCCGCCCGGGTCTGGTACCACCGCTTTTTCTATTCCTGCCACAATAACGTCAGTGCTTTTTACTGTTGTGTTCCGGTTTGCAGGATGAGGTACCCGGTAAACTAATGCGTGTGGCATTAAGTCCTCGCCACAAGATAGAAACGCACAATTAACATCTTTGGTTTATAGGCGATGGTTGTTTGGTATCTCATAATATATAAAAAAAACACATTTAAATTATAGCACTAAACGTATTTGTAAATCAAGTGTTTTATAATATTGGTAAATTCTTATTAAGATGCACGTGGCACCCCACGTTGATTATTGCGGGAGAAATAAGAGGCCATAGAATAACCACCAAGTTTGAAATTTTGTTCAGAGTTTTAAAAAAGTTTCTGAAAGACAAATAACATTAATTTTTCCGAGTGGTTCTTTAAGGTCACTAGTAACTGTAAATAATCTTGTTTATTAAGTGCTTCATCAATATTTTGATGTAAATTTAAAAATTTAATCTAAATTATTATTCAGTAATTAGTAGTAATATCATCACATCAACAATCAAACCCAGGACCTCATGATCTGAGTCTAGGCGAACCCCTAAACCACTGGGAAAAATATCTTTATTATATTATTACCTAATAATTATAAAATTTTTCTTTGAGCTTAAAATACCTCGATTAAGCGGAATGTTACAGGGTTGGCCTGCAGGGTCAACCGGTATAAACATTTTTTCAATTATTTTCTGATTTAGGTTTTGAGTTGTTTAAAATAATAACGTATAGTTTTGTTTTTGGGCATCCTAGCGGATAATGAAAACCTGTAACAGGCTTTATGTTTTTAAACTTCATAATATAATATGTTATTTTAACTATAGTGGATGGTTTTCCAAATAAAATAAAATATATTTTATAAACACCCAAACTCAGAAATGTAAACATCTATTTCATTGCATATATGTATGAGAATCAAATCTGAACCTCATCGAGTGTGTAACAGATTGGCTAATCACCTAATACCTACAAGTCGGTTTGTTCTACATCTCACACTTTTAAGATTTACAATATAGAATGAGTATTGTCAAGGTCGCAGGTGGAATTAAAACTTAAAGTGGACTGTAATTCTTTATTTTATAGCCGCTAGTATCAAGCTAACTAGAATAAAACGGTAGCCGTGATTGATAGATGTCGTATGTTCGTCCGGGTGCTTGGCGGCAAGTGGTGTGTGGCGTGCGTGGCAGACCGCTTGAAGCCGGCCCGCGCCCGCGCCCCGCACACCGGAAACGTCCGACGTTGTGTTAGTCACAACATGCTCCCCCCGTTGAAAGTATCTTCAAAATACTGGAAGAGGGCAGATGTTATTAAATGCTCTACGGAGAATCCCTTTCTTTGTTTTAATTTCTGCCACCCTTACGACGCCGTCACCTCCTGGAAAAACTTTAGATACTCTTCCCAGTAGCCAGAAAAGCGGTGGCTGTGTTTTTTCTTTAATTAAGACCAGGGCCCCTTCAGCTATGGGACTAGTAGTTGCTCTCCACTTTGTCTTTTGTTGAAGCAAAGATACGTATTCTAGGCTAAAGCGATGCCAAAAATGCTGCTTTATCTTTTCAATCCGTTGATATCTTTTAAGGCAAGTAATGTTTTCTTCTAACAACGGTGGATGGGGAGTCAGTAACAATGAGCGCCCAATGAGAAAGTGGGAAGGAGTAAGAACAGAATAATCTAAGGGATCGGATGAGAGTGGGGTAAGTGGACGAGAATTTAAGACAGCCTCAATTTGAACCAAACATGTAGCCATCTCTTCGTACGTAAAATGAGTCAGCTGCAAAAGTCGTTTTAAGTGATGTTTTGTCGATTTTACAGCTGCTTCGGCTACACCATTAAAATGAGGAGAATAGGCTGGTGAAAAGATAAACTCTATACCCTCCTGAGCTAAATCTGCTTGAATCTTTGATTTTTTTAAAAATGAGTTAATATCATTACAAGCGCCTATAAAGGTTGTGGCGTTGTCTGACAATAAACTGCGTGGTTTACCGCGACGGGAAATAAATCTATGAAGAGCAGCCCTAAATGCCTCTTTAGTAAGATCTGTAACGAGCTCTAAGTGCACTGCCTTTATAGAGAGACATACAAAAATGCAAATATAAGCTTTGATCAGCTTACAGCCTCGACCTTTGCGGTCAGCTATCAACACAGGGCCCGCATAGTCGACAGAGCTATTAAGAAATGGATACTCCAGACTACTTCTTGAGGAAGGGAGTTGCCCCATTATAGGTTGCGCATTTTGTGCTCTATATCTAAAACATTTTATGCATTTATTTACGATATGTTTACTTAAGTTTTTACCACCTAAGGGCCAGTAAAGTTGGCGTATGGTAGCTAATAATAGTTGCGGTCCCGCGTGAAGTAAAGTTTTATGTATAGTTTCAAAAATTATTTTTGTTAAATGATGTTTGCTACACAGAAGTATAGGGTGTTTAATATTATATTCGTATGGTGAGTTATCAAGCCTGCCGCCCACACGAATGACATCATTATGGTCCAAGAATGGAGTAAGAGACACCAACCGATTTTTCCGGGGTAAGGCCTTTCCAGATTTAAGAGTTATATATTCATTAGGAAACATATTAATTTGTGCTACGTGTATAATGTGTGTTAATGCGTTTTGTAATTCAGTAGTGGAAAGTGTGCCTATCTTTTTGCAAGTTTTGTGTTTTAAATTGTAAGTAAATCTGTATATATATGCAACTGTATTTTTTAAACGTGACAAATTAGAATTTTTTAAGATTAAATTATGAATTATAGACATGTAGTTCTGGTAATCGTGATTAAAATAAGACAAATTAAAATAGGTAAAATGTGACAATGTTTCTGGCAGATCTTGTTTCATTTTATTTGTAATTACAGACTTAGGCCAATTAAGTTCTTCTTGTAGGAGAAATGAAGGGCCAGTCCACCATAGTTTGGACTCACTGATGACGTCAGCTTTTAATCCACGTGAAACAAGATCAGCCGGGTTTAAACGAGACGGCACGTAGTTCCAGGTACAGCCATGGGTACTCTCCTTTATTTCATTAATGCGATTTCTTACAAAAGGTTTAAGTTGCGAAGAGGACAAAGATAACCATCCTAAAACAATCGTGGAATCGCACCAAAAACAAATGCGACTTATGGTCAAAGAGAGAGCATCCCTGACCTTTGCACACAATCTTGCACCCAATAAGGCTCCACAAAGTTCAAGACGTGGGGTGCTCATAGGTTTAATTGGGGAAATACGATTTTTTGAAGTTAAAAGTTGAATTTTGACTTGGTTAGAGCTACTGATAGAGCGCACATACAGACACGTACCGTATGCCTTTTCAGATGCATCTGTAAACACATGAATTTCTTTAGTGACAGAATTGTCACACAAGATCCACCTAGGTATTTTTAAATTATTTAATAAGTGCAAATTACTAACAAAGGAATGCCATAATTTTTTAATTTCGTGAGAAACTTCAGTATCCCAATCAAATTTGTCTATCCAGAGCTTTTGCATGATTAACTTTGCTTCCATAGTACAAGGACCTACTAGACCTAAAGGGTCAAAGATTTGGCTAATAACTGATAAAATATGACGTTTGGTGATTTTGTTATGATTTGTTATATTAATCAAAAATGAAAGAGTATCGGATTGACACAACCAATGTAAACCTAATGTTTTTGCACATATGTTAACATCACTGTGGGAAAAATCTAAGTAATTTTCTGAAAAATAATTTTCTCTGACCACGCGTTTTATAATTTCAGGACTATTTGACTGAAATTTTCTTAAATTGAAATTAGCTTTTGATAATATTAACTTAACCTCTTTGCAAAGTTCAATTGTATCCGTAATACTATCGCAACCACTCAGATAATCGTCAACAAAAAAATCATTTTCAATTGAATATTTTACAACGTTATTTGAAGCTTCAGATGCTAAGCTAACTAGGCATTTTGTAGCTAAGTACGGTGCAGCTGCTGTCCCGTAAGTAAGAGTATTTAAGGTGTATGTTTTTATTGGTTCTAAAGTGTTGGTAGAGAACCTAAACAAAATCTGTTGTAGATATCTTTGCGATGGGTGTATGTATATAGATCTATACATTTTTTCTATATCACCTGAAATAACGTATTTATGTTGCCTAAATCTTAGTAAAATGGAAAACAAATCGTTCTGCACAACTGGACCTACCATTTGTATGTCATTAAAGGACTTTCCGGAACTTGTTTTAACCGAACCGTCAAATACAGTGCGCAGTTTCGTTGTTGTACTTGACTCTCGTACGACACCGAAATGAGGTAAATAATTGTTCTTTATGTTATGATTTTTAGAAGAGTTTACGTTTGTATTTAGGCTCATATGACCCAATCGCTCATATTCACGCATAAATTCTAAGTATCTTTCTTTGTAAATTTCGTCGCGCTTAAAACGACGTTCTAGAGATAAAAACCGATTCCTAGCAATATTATAAGAGTCACCTAATTCGGTTGGACAAGCTTTAAGTGGAACAGTGACCACAAAACAGCCATCTTTATCACGCGTTGTATTTAATAAAAAGCTTTGTTCACAAGCACGTTCTTCGGCGGATAGGCGATATTTTGGATGTATGCTATCTAATTCCCAAAATTGAGTTAAATCTGGATTTGATTCGTTTTTTAAAAAATTGCATTGAATGTTTTGTGTATTTGTTTGTGTTACATAACCGGACGCAATCCAACCTAATTTTGTTTCATACAAAACAGGTTGATTTTTACCTAGTCTTATGGATGAACTGCCTAATATTTCCCAAAACACTTCCGCGCCTACCAAAATGTCGACTGGTGACGGTGTGTAAAACGAAGGGTCAGCCAGTTTAATATTTTTAGGTATTTTAATGCTCTGAGGATCTATGTATGAAACAGGCAAAGATTTCGTGATCTCAGGCAAAATAAGGCAATTTAGATCAGTTTTATACTGACTATTGTGGGCTAAGATGGTAAGGCTACAAGATTGTGTGCTTTGTGAAAATTGATTGTTAATACCTGATACCGTGGAGTACGCACCGCGTCGAGACAAACCCAATTTGTCGCAGAGGCTCTCACTGATGAAGTTCGCAGTGCTGCCGTTATCCAGTAGCACGCGTGCGTTAAACAGCTTGCCGCTGCTACTCACTGCTCGCACAAGTGCTGTGGACAGTAAGATTTGAGAATGAGTAGTAGGCTGTAAAGGAGTAGAATAGGCAGACAAAACTACATTGTCTGTTGCATTAGGCATAGGATCTTGCGAAAACGAGTTAGATCTTTCTAAGTGCAAAAGCGTATTATGTCTGTGTTTACAGTATTTACAGTGCGAAAGCTTACAACTTTTTTCTGCGTGACCTAGACGTAAGCAATTCATGCACACATTTAACTTTCTAGCTTTTGCTATTCTACTCTCTACGGGCAAGTTTCTAAAATTATCGCAATTAAAAAGACAATGATATTTTGTGCATAATGGACATGAAAATGATTTTTTAAGAGACGAGAAGATATTAGGATTATGATTATTATTAGACCACTGATGATTAATGTCACTAGAACGATGATTACTACAGTTTGTGTTTGAAATATTATGATTATGATATTTTGATGAATTATTATTTATGATTGTATTATTTATCGCAGTTTCCCCCAACATTTCAAGTAAATCTGCCTTGTTTCTTATGAACGTACAAAACTGGGATAAAGTAGGTGATTTACTTAAATTATTGCGGTACTCCTCCCAATTTCTACAAGTGATAGTATCTAATTTTGATGACATGAGGTGAATGATTAATGTGTCCCAATGATCGGTGGGTTCTTGAAGTGAATGAAGTGCCCTAAGGTTTTTATTTGTTACGTCAATTAAGTGACGCAGGGCTACATGAGATTCTTGCAAAATAGGATTGATGTTAAACAAAGCTTGTACATGATTATTAATGAGAAGGCGATTGTTATTATAGCGCTCACACAATAAGTCCCATGCTATTTTATAATTTGTTCCATTAAAGTCAATATTTTTAATAATTTCTGCCGCGGCACCCTGTAGGGAAGCGCGCAGGTAGTGGAACTTATTAATGTCGTCTATAGAATTATTATTATGGATTAATGAAATGAATGTATCTCTAAATTCAAGCCAGTGCTGATAACTACCACTAAAATGAGGCAAATCTATTTTAGGCAAGCGCACAAAATTGTTCTGGTTCCCACCTGAATCAGACCTTTCGGAGCCCGTTACGAACCCTGCAGAGTCGCGACGCCTGTTGTCCACCGTGGTCAGCAAGCTTCGCGCCACCGCCATATACGAGTGATAAAGCTCTTCGAACTGGGCTCTAATCACGTAGGCTTCTTCGGGCTTGTCCGCTAGTATTTCAATCTCCGTCTGTAATTGATCGAATTCACCATAAAGATTTTCAAATTTACTAAGGCGGCCTTCTAGTTCGATGCGTTGTAAATCAGACAACTGTTCACAACTTTTAAGAACTTGTAAATAATTATTGAAAGTTGTAAGCTTGGCTTTCATTGAGCTTCGTTGTTTTATTAAGCGATCAGCCATTTTAAATAGTTACTAGTAATAATATGAAACAATGATAATAATAAGAAACGTTAAAAAAGCAAAAATTAAATTGAAATCTATGATATAGTTGTAAAGTAAAAAGGGCAAGGTAGATATTAAATTTATAGCGATAAGCGGAACGAAAAATTGAAGCCGGCCGCTCGTTACTCGGGCTAACCGGTTTTTTGCATGTATTGAAGCGAATGTAAGATATCGTAAATCGTATTGAATAGGTACCTATGAATAATTATGTTTTTAAAAAGTAGTGAAATGATTTAGCTACGTGCTTATTTCAAATTAAGGCGAAATAATATGATAAGGATTGATAAAATTAGGTAAAAAAAATATGTATTATAGAAATTGAAAGCTTAGGGTAAAGGAAGTAAGAAAATTGAAACGATCTCACTGTTACGATCCTCTCCCTCTTGAAGACCTTCAATTCGTAGGATGGCAAAGATGCGCGATGCGTTGAGTCCGAAGTCCAGATCTTTCTTCTAGTCGCTTGAAGGCTCGTGGGACCAATGTAAAGGTCGTAGGTGGAATAAAACTTAATTATAGTGGACTGTATATATTATATTTCTATAGCCGCTGGTATCAAGCTATCTAGAAGAATAATTGGTGGGCTCAAATGCGCACGTAGCCTGTCGTTCGTCCCGGTGCCGCCAAGCACCGGGACGAACGACCACTATAATTAAGTTTTATTCCACCTACGACCTTTACAGTTTTTTTTTCTTTATAGTTTTTTAACAATTGGTTGCTAAATCCTCTATTTTGTTACAAGGCTAAATAAGAAATACATAGTTTCTCTTAAACTATGTAGTTTACTACTTTTTCATCAGTCTCTTCTCAGTTATCTTAGATTTTTTTCTGTTTACAGACAGAGCAGCGAGTGCAAAGCTATTGCAGCTAATGAAAGTTTGACGCACAGCAATGAATTTAAAAATATACGTATCACACGAGAACAAGGCCAGGTAGATTTATTTTACGTAATGAAATTAGTAGATATATTCATATCCATATTCCCATCCCGTTCCCTACCCTTACCCCTGTCTATATATTCATATCCGGGTACACTACATAAATATAGAAAACTTAATCCAAGTCACAAATACAAATTTCAAATTACCGATTTTCATAATTCCGAATGGTTTAAAATTCCTAATATTTCATTCATCCTACTTTTATAATTCCAAAATTTCAATACCCCTATCGTTTATAATTACTATTATCAACATATAGAGTTTTAATAGATCGGATAGCAAAAATCCAATTTAATGAAAATTCAAAAATACTAATTCCGAATAATAAAGTACTCATTAATTAAATCTGGCGCTCGGTGGCCGTTTTAATATTTTATTAAGAAACTGCTTAAATTAGCCGCCGCTAAGTTTATTCGAAGTATTGAAAATTGGAATGTCGATCGTTGGACCGAGAACCCATCGAGAATTTGATTCTTCGAACTTATGAAAATCGGAAAAAGAACAAATTGCATTACGACTTTTCATAGTAGAAATTCGGAATTCTTAAATTGGAAAATCAAAATTCGGTAAAGGATATTTGGGAGTTTTTGAGTGTTCCCATTCACAATCTTACTTTAATTTTTTGCCTTATTAATTACTAATTAGCATTAGATAAAACGTAAGCACAGAAAGGCAAAACAAGTTTACAAGTAATTTAATGTCTAATCTTTACTTTATTTATCACTTTATAAATTAAAGGATTAACTCAATTTTTAGTTACTTTTTATTATGCATTTTTAATTTAAGATTTTCAATTGTGACTCGTGTTAGCCCTGCTCAAAGAATAGATTTAATATATAATAAATAGATATAATAATAAAAATAATTTCTGTAACTTTCGCTACAGTTCTGGATCAACGTTAACGTTAGGAACGGCACGTATTGTGAGAAGGCTCCTCTCTCTGTCACCCTGACCACCGGCGGCTTAGCTATAATGTTCCCACTGGCGAAAATCTATTTTATTATATTTATTTTTATAATATTGTATTTTTTAATGTTATTATAAATATAAATGTAATAGGACAAGAATAAAATGTAAATAAAGAGAATAATAATAATAATAAATATTCCGGGAAAAATTACACGAATTGATCTAACCCCAAAATAAGCAAATTATTTTGCTTGCATAATATTATAACTTATGTGCGTTTCACCGTTAATTAGTTTATCGATTAAGCAATATCATTTGATATGGAATACACGATGCGAATATGGAAGAAATTCACACAATGCGAATATTAGGCGTGAAGGTATCTTATATTGTTGTGTCTTTGCATGTATTTTTATGTCTTTAGTTTTGAAGCTTTTC
Source organism: Apodemia zela (assembly GCA_018236825.1). Taxonomy (NCBI): domain Eukaryota; kingdom Metazoa; phylum Arthropoda; class Insecta; order Lepidoptera; family Riodinidae; genus Apodemia; species Apodemia zela. The sequence continues at coordinate 3,451 of DWBA01000399.1, read as the reverse complement.
TTCCTTTAGAAAAAAAACTATACTTAAAGTAATATTGAACGTACACGTGGCTATAAATGATCGTAGCAAGTGTCCAGTTACCTATAGGTATGTGTAAGATTTTTTAATGGCACCATTATTTAATAACTCTTAGACACAAAATAAATTGTCGGAAGTTATACGGTTTTTAGTGTCTTGGTAATACTAAAGGTATGTTTTATGTCGTATGTATCTACTAGTAACGGTTCTCTTCACGTAAAATAACGTCATAATCGGTGAGCAGCGTTTACTAATTCCGCCATTACTTGAGAAACTGATCGCTGAACACATCCATGAATGCCTAATTGGTTCTAAGTGAGGTATCTGTGGTCTGTCGTAACGTTGAGAACGGTTACGTGCGCTGGGACGGTAGTATCAGTAACATAGCCTTAAGGGTCATCCTCCTCGGTTATTTGAATGGGTTTTATTAATATTTCCCGTATCATTGTGTATGTACCCAGCTACGTGTTGCTGTAGGTCAGTTTTATAATTATTTAATATCATACTTAACTATGACACGCTGAAAACGCCGGGTGAAAAGGCTTAAAAACCTATGCAATGACTAAGTTGGAACATTTCACATAAAATATGCAACATTATATCAAAATCGGTTAAGTAGTTCTGGAATTCATCGGAGTCAAATGATCGCGGTCAGCAATCGCGGTATATGTATAAGATATATTCCAAGGCAAATAAATTCATTTCATTTCAGTATATGTATAATAATTAATAAATTAGGTACAATATAATATATACAGCGTTTAAAAATAATTATCCGACCCGAAAAGGGAATACAAGTATATCGATTACATTATTTGTAAAAATATAAATATCGTGATATTTTAAAACCCCTGTTTACCAAAACTTAACCATCAATTTCGCTAAAATTTAGCAAATATTTCAAACTGTATACTCCGTAGAGCTAGTGGGCGCAGCCTCGTAGTCCTCCGTAGTCGGCAAAACTTTTGCTACTTACTAAACAATGTCTTTGACGATCAGGCACCGTTTTTCTACACACTGTGTATATATATATTTTGGTCACGATGGTAATTGGTAGTGATACGTATAGCCAATCAGTCGCCTTTTACGACCTGCCTGGCAGACCGGCAGTTGCGCTATTTTTCAAAGGAGCTCTGACCAACAGTACTATCAATTATATGTAGTTGAACAAGCGTCCAACTGTAGTGTTGTTAATAATCGATAAAGAAAAAGATTCCCTGAGAAAACGACATCTTGCCCGCCTGTTTCTGGATCTCGAACCATCCACGTGATCAATAAGTACAAATATAATAAATCAAGACATTTAAGAAGAGAAATATTACGAGCCAACACCCACGCCGTAACAAATGTTCAAAGATATAAAATGCAAACTCTAGAAGACAATCGTAATTTATGGTAATCAGTGAGTAAAGTAAATCAAAATGAGTCGTTAACTCAATTGTAATTTTCGGCCATCGCGGAATAAGAACCTTCAAGTCTGTCTCACGCAAAGTAACCACAAATAACGCATTTACAACGTCAGATCGTGAATTAAAATGCTGTTTGTCTTGCTCCGGTTTGGAGGGTAGGTTAGCCGGTATATTTCTAGCCGGTTAACTTATGCTTTTAGCATTTCATCCGCCACACGAAATCTCATCTGGGACTTGGGGCTTATAATTTTATTTTATTACAGTACTTATTATTTAGTGAAGTAATCCGTTTAGATTACTGTTGGCACTACACCGCTTTCTATTATTAATACACCTTTACCATCTTTGATGTCTATAAGGAATAGTTATCACTCTCTACCAGGAAAGTCATCTGCTTGTTATCTGCCCTTACATATAAAAAAATTGGTTTCGCGTGGATAAAGTAATCGATGCACATCAATTTATTGTTGTGGATAAAATAACTAACATACTATACCATTATATAAAATGCCTACTCTTATAGACATAAATCACACACTAACACATACATACACACACACATGCACGTGCACAAACAAACACACATCCACACACATAAGTTAACAGAACAAAATAAATACAGATAATTTATTTTTGTAAGAAATTAACTAGGAAAGGAGGCACCGGCTTCCATATAACAGTATTAATAATTAGTAACGAGGTCAAACTAAACTAGAATGAGTCAATTGATGGAACAATAAATAATTATTATCACGTCACAAATATTATGGATTTAATTAGCCTAACTGCCTCGTGATCTAGTACTTAATACTTATATTATTCGATAAAGATCAATTACACTCACTGCCAATGCTTAAAAACAGTTGCCTCCCGACAAATCGTGCTGATGTCGTATCGTTGAATCAAAGCAGCTTACAAAAGACGTGAGATAATTTTCCAAAAATTGCACCACTTAACAACCTTGAGGCTTCGGATGTAGGTCTAGGTCAGAAACACGGCGCTCTGGTGGGCTTGTGCCTGACGGAACTTATACCCTACAACTTTTGTATTGAACACACAAAGTTGGACTCATTATTATTTATCGTATCGTCAATTTATCGTTTATTCAAATCGTTTATTTATCACAATATTACAGCATCAGGTAAGTATCATCGAAGACAAATTTCAGATATATATGTTAATTTGCCTGGGACCCCGAGCCATTCCCGGGAATATCATCATTATTAAATAATCAGTTATAACGACATCTATTCCTTAATAGGATTTACACAAAGTTTTTAATTCATACACACTTACAAACTTATACATATTTAAAGTAGCCATTTCTTGTAGTTAGGTTAGTGTTTTGTAACTTGAATATCATTACACCAATTCTTTTACGGAGTTCTCAGGCAGAGTCAACCAAACGTCTATAGAATTTCCGGTTCACCGAGATTCACCGATTTGTAGGTTGGCGAGATGAGTAATCCCGATCGCCACATAACGAGCATCGCCTCTTTCTAGCGATAACCGGGAACGACAGCTTTGCGTGCTCATCCGAGGCACACAGGTGGTAACACACCACTCGCGAGACTTCGAGCTTCTACTGAGATTATGAATTTTCAAGAAAATCCTTGTTTTTCTTTTTACTAGGTGGTATATGTCTCGCCCGTGTGCATTGTCTCGCCCGGGTCTGGTATCACCGCCTTACCTATTCCTACCGCAATAGCGTCAGCGCTTGTCACTGTCATATCCCGGTTTGGAAGGTAAGGTAGCCGATAAACTTATGCATATGACTTAACACCGCGCCACAAGGATAGCAACGCACACAAACATAGATTAGATAGAAAAAATGAGTTGTATTTCTCTCTCTATCGACGGGACGACTTTTTGTTTATCTACTCTATCTATGCTTTTGACGAGTCTACATTTTTATTATCCAACTAGCTGACCCGCGCAGCTTCGCAGGCGTGTAAATAATTGGACATAAAAAAAGTCCCTGGTTATCTTTAAACAAACTAAATTGAAGTATTTTCAGCTCAAAG
>DWBA01000398.1:0-13708 GCA_018236825.1 Apodemia zela | reverse complement strand
AGTTACAGTGAGACTTGTTCCTAAATATGAATTATGATAAATGAGATTTGAATATACATTGGCAACGTTTCTTCACTTACGCGAGAGAAATGTCTTAGCTCGGCAAAGCTCTTCATGGCTCATTAATTTGGGACAAATTATGCCTCCGTATGCTCTTCTGATGCCTTTTCTATAAGAGACAGTGCCAACCTTCAATCATCATAAGATTTTAATGATGCATCCACGTAGCCAGGTTGTATGGACACTGACCTTAGTTCATCGGCTTTTGAATTTATCAAGAATCCAAGCATATTATTAGTTTATAAAAATAAAATAAAATGATTATTTTTTAGAAACTATTATTATTAAGACAAGTACCGATATTATGACAGCCGGAATAGATAAAGATGCGATGCTGTACCTAGGCCCAACTATATAGATAGCAATGCATCATGAGTACCTATCTGTGGCATGCTAGTATACGGGTAGCTGCGGTAAGTGACCACTCAGAAACCCGTCTGATTATTTGCTCTCAATGGTTATTAATAATGTTATTTACTACACTAAATTGAAGAAAAAATATAAATTGAAATTTTCTGCCTTCTAAATTATACTGAATTAAATTTAATACATTAAAAGCTCCTCTTGAGCTTTTAATGTATCACACTATGAACATTTAACCTATTTCACACCAATGGCGGATATATCCGCCTCACAGGTTCTTCGTCGGTAAAAACTTCTCCTACTTGAAGAAGTTATATATATTTAAGGAAAACTTACAGCTTCCAAGTACATTAAATATAATGATGTGAATACAAAGGCCAAACAAAATTTTCACGAGTAAACCAAAAAATATATAATATATAAGAAAGAACTCATTCTTGCATTTAATTAATAACTACACCTTAAAAAGTTTAGTCTTAGTTTGCGCTTTAACTCACGTATGCTGATTGATATACAAGTAAAATCACAAACCACACGAATACTAGTAAAATAATCCAAATAACCTGCTCCTTTTGTAAATAATCTTGTCAAAACCTCAAGAGACGTGCTTGTATTTTATTCATGACTTGAGGTCAGTTTAGGAGTGTAGTCACGTGCACAAGCTATCAAGTGCAGTTTGTTCTCAAAAGCAGGTGAAACGCTTACGTGGTCTTTGTGACAGCATGAAACGAACCAGCTCAGGACTGCCCGCAGGCCATTTGTTTGATTAAGAACTCTTAAAGAGATTACACTGAACTCTGCTTTAGACAGCGGACATCTCTTGGATTTCAGGTAAAATCAAACTAAAAGCCTATTTTGGAAATAGCGACGTCGCAAAATATGTCAGATATATTTTTTTAAAATACTCGTAATAACTACCCAGTGAATTTCGTATCACACATTTCTGACTTCATAGTGTTAAAATTATGCTATAAATACGAGTATAGTTTATTATGTCATACTTTTATAGAAAGAGAGATTGCCATAAATTATTTATTAGCAATTATTAAAGCCTTACCCCGTGTTGTTCCCGGCTCCTTTGAAGAATAGGCCAACTGTCGTTCTGCCAGGCAGGTCATAAAAAGCGAGCGATTGGCTATACGTGTCAATACCATCGTGACTACTAGGTTATAGAGTTTCGCAACGTCTCGCCCGGGTATTTGGTACCACCGCCATGCATATTCCTGGCGCAATAACGTCGATGATTGTCAATGTCGTGTTCCGTTTTAGAGGGTAGGGTAGCCGATGGACTGTGGCATTGCCATCCCGCCACACCGATAGCAACGCACCATTGACATCTTTGGTGTCTATAGGCGATAGTTTATCTTTCCATCGGTAGAGAAACCTGCTTATTTGCTGTCTTTTTTTATTTGCTGTCTTACCATATAAAAGAAAACAAATTTTATAGATTACATTTATTTATTTATAAAAAAAAATGATTATATCACTCTTTGTTTCATAATTACATCATTGTATTAATTTGTATGACTTACTAACGAAATCTTTATGTTTGATTAATAGTCATCGCAAAGTTTTGATTTAATTTTATGCGACTTGCCCGGATTTTTTTTGCACCCTTTCACCCTCAATTGCACCCTCTTCGTCTATTGCCACCATAACGATGTGCTTGTCACTATGTGTTTCGATTATAGGGTGCATTTGCCGATAAACTGACACATGAGGCGCAACATCTCAGCTGCATTTACTTAGATGCATCGGTAACAACCTTGTTGACCAGTTAATTTTAAAACCTAAATCAGCGCAAGTACTTAAGGAGCGTTTTGTTAAGGTTTGGATCTTCCTTGGAACCGGGCGTGATGATACTTTTTTTGGTCCGGCACATTGCACATCAAATAAATACAACTGGTTTTAACGTTCGTTTTCTTTATCTTTAGATAACAAACAAGAATATGGCTTTCCCGATGAGAAGAGACAAGCATCGCCTGTAGACACCAAATATGGTACTGGTGCGTTGCTATCTCGTGACGAGGTCTTAATGCCACATGCACAAGTTTACCGGCTACCTCACCCTCCAAACCGGAACACAACAGTGGCAAGCACTGACCCTATTGCGGCAGGAATAGGTAAGGCGGTGGTACCAGACCCAGGCGATACAATGCTGAACTCTACCACCTAGTAGCCACGATGATAGTGACTCACATAGCCAATTCGTCGCCTTTTACGACATGCCTGGCAGAACGGCAGTTTGTCTATTCTTCAAAGAAGCCCGAACCACCACTTTTAAATATTTGCACACCACATACTGCCAAAGATTTTTTGCAAAACTGTAGGTAATCTGAAGTGCAGAAATATATATATATATATATATTAAGAAGAAGAGTAATTGCTATTATTGTAAGGTACGCTATTCACGTAACAAAACTTTCATCGAATCGAAGCGTTTACGATCCTTACACACTATAACCCCATCATAGCATGACGTGATGTTGTATCGTGTTTATTTGTGTAAGAGCACATTTAGGGCTCTTACGTACGTCCCTAGACATAGGACTGAACATGGGACCTTATTATCTGGGCCGAATTATAAGCAAACTACTAGACTAAGAGGCAGTGATAATTAGACTATACTTAAACTATATATATTCTAATGGAGTTAAAACATTTTTATTTCGCAGCATTATCTGATTAAGACAATGTTTTATTCACAGCGGGCCAAGTAAAGCCAGCTTATAGAAATTAGCAGGTTGCGACAAGGGAACGGGATTATGCGCCGCGACTGTTGCACCGAGATAAATCTTTTGCACATTTTCTCAAAGGTTAAAGTGTGATTATTGAAACAGCTTCTTACATTAAAATTCCTTTGTTTCGTTTTATTTTTGGCTACAAAACATATTTTAACAATAACTTTATCCCCACACTGCTTCTCTTACGAAATAGGTTGATTGAACTGGTTTGTAAAATTATGAAATAAGTAGTTGTAGTTACCCCATTTTAACGACGTTTCACAACAATCCCTTTTTCTTGCGATTGCCTATAGGTATACGCTATAGGACAGCAACTTTACAAGCTAATCAGATGCACAAGAGTGCTAAAACACTATATCTAGGCTACAATCTGCTACTGAGATTTCAATTTTCGAGAAAAACTACGATAAACCTTTTATCTGACCCAGGGATAAAACCCAAGACCTTATGATCTAAGTTGAATAGACTAACCACTACCCCGTGAGGCAGTCAGAGCTTGATATTTGATGAAACAAAGGAGCATCAGTGAAAAGAAGCAATTAGGATTATATATAGAGAATATAGGATTTAGCCCACGAGAGTAAGGGATAGAATACATTACTAAAAAAGAACAAACAAATACATCAATAGGATTTAGGCTGTGAGGGAATGAGATACAATACATTATAAAGTATTTCATATAACTAGGTTCCTGTTTATGCATATTAGGCGATGTACATACCTATACGTTCTTGTATCCGCCTATATGTTGCCGAGTCGAACAGAGAGAGGAAGCGTCGTATATTGAGTAAATTATCTACACTGTACTGTTTAATACTTACTCTAGGTCTAAAACTGGTAACAACATTAATTAATACACCCTAGGAATATCCTTTTTATAGAAGAGAAGAGAAACGGATATGTGGCTCACCTGGCAGTAAATGACTACCACCGGCCATGAACAACAGCTACACTTGCAAAGGATTTCCAACTGCGTTTCCAACCTTTTACGAATGAGACAGCTCTTTTCTTAAAGATCTCGAAGTCGTATCCGTTCGGAAAAACCCTACCGACAGTCGGTTCCAGAGGTTTTGCGAGGCGAAAATTGCTTTGAGAATCGCACAGTTATGAATTTCCACACATCGAGATGGTGAGGATGAAACTTGGAATTTTGTCACGATGTCGTGGTAAAATTCAGTGGTATGAATTAATCTAAATAGTATATATGCAGTAGATGCTATTTCCAGTACTCTGCATACATCTCATCCTCTCGAAATGTTCTAAAAGTTTTAATTATACCGTGTGTAAGCACGCATTTTTTAGTTCTTTATTGTTGTTTTCGATTGAACGGTTGAGGTAGCTGGTTGACTTATGTTCGTGGAATATCATTTCTGCCAGACGGAAAGAAACGCATTACCATCTTTGGTGCATAGAAGCATTGATTATCTATTTGTTTGTTAGCTACTAGCTGTTCCCTGTAACTTCGTTCGCGTGACCCAAAAACATTATTTTTCTGTTCAGTCAAGCAAAAAAGTAGCTTATGTCACTTCTGGATGATGTAGCTCTCTAAAGGTGAAAGAATTTTTGAAATTGGTCCGGTAGTTTTGCATGAAAACGTTACAAACATACACACAAATGTTTTCTCTTTATAATACGAGTATTAGTTAAGATTTTTTACTAGGTGGTGGTACTATGCATACTGTTATATCCCTTAGCCGTAAGTAAAAAGGCTTACATTAGCCCTCCGTCAACAAAACCCTCAAAAGTGCTTCACCAGCACTTTTGACCTTCCTTCCATTCCCAAGTCCGCCGCGCATCAGTCAGTCTCCATCCAGATTCCTACCAGATCACTAGACTTTCTATCTCGTTACTAATTCTATTGCTATAATATATAAAGTGTATCTTAGTAGTGTAATAATAAATAAATGTTAATTAATAAAATCTTTTTTTAAAACTTAAATCTCGAGGCTCAGTATAACATTGGTGGCAGCTATAAGGGATCTCGAAACAGATCCTGGAACGTTTCCGAACATACTATTCAAAAACGAAAAGTGCTAAAATCCTTATTAAAAATAAAAAGTGCTAAAACCTTTATTAAAATTAAATAGTGCTAAAATCTTTACTAAAACAAAAGTGCCAAAATCTTTATTAAAAATAAAAAGTGCTAAAACTTTCTTTAAAGGAAAAAGTGAAAAACTGATAATCAAATCAAAACTACTAAACCTTGTGAGATCATTATAGTGGGACAATAATTCATCGTGGGAGTCAACTTATCGACGCGAAACATGCAGGTGTTCCTTATCGCGTGAGTCTGGCTCTTTGTTTACAATATTGAATGTACGAAAGGGTTTATTCCACACTGTACCTTAATACTATAAATTAGTTTAATATAATAATTGCAATTCTCTTACTAAATTTCATATTTCTTTTTGTGTGTGTGTATTTTACTTTATATACTTTTTTTTATCTTTTGTTGTGTGTGTAAATTTTTATAATGGCAGAAACTAAAACATCAAAAATTACAAAGGAGACCCTTCAGGTCCCCCAAGACACCATATTGCCTTCTGAATCCGAGGACGAACGACCTCTTGAGCAGAGGGCAACCAGATCCAGAAAAACAAACATATGCACTGCCATGCCAGAGTTGGACCTTAATATATTGCTAAAATTCATTAAACCCTATGATGGTAGTAGGGAAACACTGAATTCATTCATAATTAATTGTAATAACGCTTATGATCTCGCTACTACATTACAAAAACCTATAGTCTTCAAGTATATATTATGTCAATTACACGGAAAGGCGGAGGTTGCTTGCTCGATCAAAGAATTTCAAAATTGGGAACAACTGAAAGAGTTCCTTAAAACACAATTTAGTGAACGAAAACATTATTCACATCTCTTAATGGAACTACAAGAAAGCAAACAGCCTCCAAATGAAAACGTTAGCAAATTCGCTTTAAAAATAGAAATGCATCTTTCACAACTCCTAACAGAAATAACTCTCAATAATTCAAAGGCAAAAGAACTACCAGGGCGCATTGCCGCCATGGAAGAGCTAGCTCTACACCATTTCCTAGTAGGTTTACAACCTAGAATTTCAAATATTGTTAGGTGCAAGTCCCCTAGAACGTTAAACGAGGCAATTAATTTCGCCGTATCGGAAGAAAGGATACAAGAAACACTTTACAAAAGAAACACACACACAGACTACAAACAACGAACTCGACCAAACCCTACATTCACAAATCCCAATACCAGACAACCTGTACCATCTCGGCCCACTGATTTTCAAAGACAATCTTTTAGACCTAGGGATCCAATAATATGCCGGTATTGCAAATTCCCGGGTCACAGTATAGAAAACTGTAAGAAGAGAGAGTATAATAACAGATACAAAAATCCCAACAACCAATTCTCTTATCCATCCAATACCCCGGCCCGTGTCAACTTCTTATCTAATCCAGAGGAAGAAGGTCACGACGAAGTCGACACCAATTTAAACGAGTAGCAGTCTCGCATAAGTGTCGCACGAGACTCAAACCTAATACTAAAGTCGACACAATCATAACAAAACCCACCGTATCCTTCACTGTTTCTAAATCCACTGTATCCAAACCCACTGTATCCGTCGCTGTATCCAAATCCACTGTATCCAAGCCCACTGTATCCGTCGCTGTATCCAAACCCACTGTATCCGTCGCTGTATCCAAACCCACTGTATCCGTCGCTGTATCTAAATCCACTGTATCCACCGCTGTATTCAAACCCACTGTATCCAAGCCCACTGTATCCGTCGCTGTATCCAAACCCACTGTATCCGTCGCTGTATCCAAATCCACTGTATCAACCACTGTATCAAAACCCGCTGTATCCAAATTCGCCGTTCCTAATTCCACTGTATCTGTCGTCGCACTCGAGCATACAACACCTAAATCTGCTGTTTTACAATCGAATGTCGAACCGTATCCTACCTACGAGATCACTACCGATCCTACCAAAACCTTACTACCCCATGTCCTGGTAAAAACTTCTGTATCCGACACCCCACTGTCTCTCCTTATTGATTCCGGCTCTGCCGTCAGTTTACTAAAATATTCTTCTATTCCTATACCAGATCTCAAACTCACAAACGAACCTATCAAATTAAAAGGAATAGATCCAACTGATCAGTGTTCACAAACTATGGGACACTTTCAACTAGATTTATATGTCTCAAGACGTCTTAACATTTCCCATAAGTTCCATGTTGTTAATAATATCAATCTGCCATATGACGGTATAATTGGCTCTGATCTACTCAATGCATTCGGCTGTAATATCGACTACACCCAAGCTATATTGCACATCCATAACACAGAAATCAAACTTAAATTCTCTGACCCTTCTTATATTGTACCACCAAGGACAGAAATGATCATTGAATGTTCAGTCCGCAATCCTGAAATTAAAGAAGGTTACATCATGGATCAGAAAATATCTGACGAAGTAATGATAGCTAATTGCCTTACACGCGTCAAACCTAATAATCGCGTTAATTTATCTGTCGTAAATATATCTGATTTTCCAGTAACCTTGACTTCCAACCTTAATTTAAAACTTATTCCTAGTAATCACGAAAGTGACCTCCAAAAATCCCCTGATTATCCTATTAATCTCGTTAACCGAACCAGAGATAATAACTCCTATAATCGTACCAAAACTGTTTTAAACCAACTCCGAGTTTCTCATCTGAACAATGAAGAAGTTAATGCCCTTTACGATGTATGTTCAGAATATTCAGACATTTTTCATTTGCCAGGCGAAATGTTAAGCTTTACTAATTCAATTAGGCATGACATTAAAACCAATACTGAATTACCAATACATACTAAATCATATCGTTTTCCCGAAATACATAAAGAAGAAGTGAACAAGCAGATGAACGCTATGCTAGAACAAGGAATAATAGAGCCCTCTGTTTCCCCATGGTCCTCGCCTATCTGGGTGGTTCCAAAAAAATTGGATGCCTCTAACCAACAAAAGTGGCGCGTAGTTATTGACTATCGTAAACTAAACGATATTACAATAGGAGACACATACCCAATTCCACAAATTAACGAAATCCTTGACCAACTTGGCAACAGTAAATACTTTTCCACTTTAGATCTCGCCTCTGGCTTTCACCAAATCCCTCTTAATCCTGATGACGCATCCAAGACAGCTTTCAATATCCCTCAAGGTCACTACCAATTCACTCGTATGCCGTTCGGGCTGAAAAATGCCCCGGCAACTTTCCAACGGCTGATGAACACCGCTCTCTCCGGTTTACAAGGAATCCGCTGCTTTGTCTACCTCGATGACATAGTTATCTACTCCTACGACCTAAAATCCCAAATCCAAAACCTTTCCGAAGTCTTCAAAAAACTTCGCCAATTCAACCTCAAACTTCAGCCCGATAAGTGCGAATTTTTAAGGCGTGAAGTCGCTTATCTGGGACACATCATTACTGAAAATGGGGTTAAACCTAATCCTGAAAAAATTAAGGCTGTGTCACAGTTTCCTATCCCTAATTCCCCGAAAGACATAAAGTCATTCCTAGGTCTCGTCTCCTATTATCGCCGCTTTATCCCTGAATTCTCTAAGTTAGCTAAACCTCTAACGAACTTGTTGAAAAAGGACATACCTTTCAAATGGGAAAACCCTCAACAACTTGCCTTCGATACATTAAAACATAAACTAACCTCTGCTCCTATTCTATGCTATCCCGACTTTACTAAGCCATTTGTACTCACTTGCGATGCATCTAATCATGCAATCGGTGCTGTCCTATCCCAGGGCCCGATCGGCCAAGATAAACCAGTTGCATTCGGATCGCGCACCTTGAACAAAAGCGAATGCAACTATAGCACCACAGAAAAGGAACTATTAGCGATACTGTTTGGTTGTAAAACTTTCCGTCCCTATCTATATGGGAGAAAATTTCAAATAGTTACAGATCATCGACCTTTGAGGTGGTTGTTTAACCATAAGGACCCGAGTAGTAAGCTACAGAGATGGCGGTTAAAGCTTGAAGAATTTGAATACGAAATTATATACCGTAAGGGAAAGTTAAACTCCGTCGCTGACGCACTCTCACGATTCCCTGTTAACCCAATAATCCCTAATCCTAATCCTGTTGTAGACCATGACAGAGACCTCATGGACTTACTCATCTCACCAGCATCGTTTAACGAAGACGAAATTGACCCTTTTGACCCTTTAGCCGACCTTTCTCCTCATCCTATTGAAGAAAATGCAATACCTCCTGAAATGCAACCTAATCCCGAGCTTATTACTTTAGATGATTTAAATACACTGAATCCTGAAACGCTGAATCTCCAAAATCCTGAAACCATAAATCCAACAAGTCCTGAAACGGTGAATCCTTCAAACCTCGATATGCCAAATCTACCAAATCCTGAAACGATAAATATACCAAATCCTGAAACGACAAATATACCAAATCCTGAAACGATAGACATACCAAATCCCGAAACACAACACTCTATAAATTTCCCGGACAACACAAACTTACAACTTACTCGCACTGATCCTAACGCTGACTATTCCAATTTCTTAAAAGATATGGTAAAAAGGGACAAGGTCTTTAACACAAAGATCGTAGAGCACAATCAATCCCTAATGAAGACTCATTGTGATAATCTTCTTGTACCAACTTCTTTAGACCTAGATGATTCAAACACCTACGTCCAAGAAATTATTGGTAATCTTGAAAATCCTAAAGATATACTTTATAGTGAAAAACAGTTACATTATTTCGAAAAAACAAAATTCAATAACAAGATTATTTACCTAATATATACGAAAGTTCATCATTTTGACCAAACTTCCTATCCAGAAATTTTCCAAACTTTGAAAAACATAAGACAACACTTATTAGAAAATAATATCCAAGAGATAGCAATTTCTGATTTCAAAAATCCCTTCGAAAATTTGTCATTTATTAAAATATATAACATTCTAACGTATTTATTCCACGATACAAATGTATTAGTTAATATTTACCATAATGACGTTATCTATCCTACTCCCACTGAAATAAAAAAGATACTTCATGACAATCATGACATACCCGCTGCTGGACATCTTGGTTCCACTAGGATGTATAACAAAATTAGAGAGCAATTCTATTGGAAGAATATGCGTAGTGACATTGAAGCTTATGTAAAAAACTGTCCCTTTTGCCAAACGAATAAAGCGCTACGTCAAATAAACAAAGCACCAATGCAAATAACAAGCACCTCCACTGCTCCATTCGAAAGAGTATCGTTAGACATAGTAGGCCCTCTTCCAGAATCGGGCACGGCGAAAACTAAATTCATTCTCACGTTGCAAGATGACTTAACAAAATTTTCTACAGCTTATCCAATTAGAAGTACCACAGCAGAAGAGACTACTGATTGTCTCCTTCATTTTATCTCCCTGTTCGGGATACCTAAGGCCGTACTTACTGACCAAGGCACAAATTTCACGGCGGAATTATTCAAGGAGACTTGTTCCTTCTTAAAAATCAAACAACTTTGGTCATCGCCGTATCACCCCCAAACACAAGGAGCTTTAGAGCGCTCCCACTCTACTCTAAAAGAGTATCTAAAATCCTACATTAACGAGAATCAAGACAACTGGCCTCGTTATGTTTATTCAGCAATGCTGGCGTACAACACGGCAATTCACTCGACTACAAATTTCACACCGTATGAACTCGTCTTCGGACATAAACCCTTCATTCCCAGTTCTGTATACGAACCTTCTAAAACCACGTATTCGGACTACGTAAAAATGTTGCAACATCGTCTACGATACTCTCGCGATAAAGCGATACAACACATAAATCGTTCTAAGGAAATTTCTAAAGCATATTACGACACCCATACACGACCTGTAAATTATAAGGTTGGTGATTATGTATATTTAAAAAATCACCTGAGACTCCGAAAGTCCCTTTCCCCCATCTGGAAGGGACCATTTAAAGTGATGAAAATAAATGGCAGAAACTCTCTCACTTTATTAATAAATCGCCGACATGTTGTCCACCACTTCGACGAAGTGAAACTCGCCCGACGCGAAAGTTCTTAAGTTCAGACTAAGAAACGCATCTTAATTACGATTATACTCTTTACTTATAAAAATGTTTACTATTTCTACTTATACATATTTTATATACACTCTTATACAATAATTAGGATAGGTTACTTAGAATATAAATTTACAACTTCTTTATCATTCTCCTATTTCAGTTTCGCCTTTTGCAATTACGTGCCCGTTTTGGCAGTCCCAGATATCGTGCAGCCTATACCGTCAAGCTCTGGTATTTACTTTGACTACATGGGGAAACTGAAAATTATTAATGGTCATTTAAATGTCCTAATGCCTATAGATATCTCCCATATTCGACCCCATATCGAAAACATAAACTCTATACTGGGAACCATAAGGTTTATGTGTAGACAAGTGGATAACTTAGAATGCCACAACATATTAGAACCTCTTACAATTCGTTACCGTGATATGGAAAACCAGTTCTCTTCTATTGTTCACCTCATAGACAATCGCATGAAACGTGCTTGGTTTGCTGGAATTGGAAGTGTCTTTAAGCATATTTTTGGTGTTTTAGATGAAAATGATGCCTATAAATATGATAATGCTATTAATACTGTACAGGATGATAATAAAAAACTAGCTTCATTAATTAAAGAAAACATATTAGTTACTACTTCTACTATTTCAGTTTATAATGATACTATTCATAAATTAAAAATTAATGAAGATAGTTTAATTGAAGCTATCGACAAGCTCACCGTAAAATTAAAAAACTTAACAATTATTTCAAATAATTTAGCAACATCTTTAGAAATAAGTTCAATCCTAAATAGCTTAGAAGTTTCTATACTCAGTGTATCTTTCCAATTGGAAGATATAATAAATGCTATTTTATTTTGCAATTCCAATATTTTACATCCTTCAATCATAACACCTTACCAATTATATCAAGAACTTGCCGATAACTACAGACATATTCCTAATAATTTAAAATTAGCTTTAAATTTAGATATAAAATCTATTCATTCAATCTTGAACATATCAACTTTGATATGCTATTACTTGAATCACAAAATTGTATTCGTATTAAAAATACCTCTTGTAACCTCGCAAGAGTTTTATCTGTACCACAATATACCCTTACCTGTACCGCATCATGTAGAAAGACCAGACTCATTTAGCATTATAATACCTGCCAACAAATACATCGCTATAACGAAAGATAAGACACATTATACAAGCATGGACTCCCTGGAAAGGTGTAAAAACGCCAACGTCTATGAATACATCTGTAACATCATGAACATTTATCCGCTGAGTGCAAATCCGTCTTGTGAAAGTGAAGTATTATCAAAGGTTTTAACAACAATACCAGTGCAGTGCAAAACAGAATTCCTACATGGACAATTAGATATATGGAAACCCCTCATGAACAACCGGTGGATCTTTGTACAATCTAAATCCACAAAATTATCCATAGATTGTATTAACTCGGAACTGATAGAAAGAAACATTGCCGGTACTGGCATCGTGAACATCCCAATGCATTGTACAGCCTACTGTAGAAGCACAAAACTGTATACTAGTGATAACATATTAAATATAACCTCACCCACCGTGAGTTTTTCTAATTTTAATCTAATTAATGATTCATGTTGTAACTTTGATAAGTTTAAGGAAACCGTTAATAATGCACCCCCTATGAATATTCAAAACATTGATTTAGAAAATATTAATTTCAACCAAAACACTTTTAATAGACCTTTAGTTAAAGAATTAGACAAAATTATTAACCAACCTCATATAATTAAATACGGGGTACATTATTCTGTTCTATCTATTATTTTAGTCTTAGTAATTATAAGTGTAATTATTTTTAAACTCTATATTAAATTATACAAATCAAAAAGTAATTCAAAACTTTTAAAGTTTTTAAAGAGAACAAATAATAAAGACCCAAGTGGAACAAATCAACTCTCAGAAATTAAAACTAACGAACTTACTGACAATGATATCGAAACCTGTGCTCCTAAAATACGCACTAAGGTATAATCAATATCATACATTAATATACAAGGCAATGCCCGCGGTTTTACCCGCACAAAAAAGTTTTCCTCGCAAATTTAATAACTTGTAACCTTTCTTAAACTTCTTACTATCCCCTCGCTATATTTAACTAAAATCGATCAAGTGTAAAATCTATTTTATAACATTGTAATTAATTTTATTGTATTTATAGCTATAAGCTCTATAGTTGTAATTGTGTAATAGCACTAACTCCTAATCCTGATATTATCCTTATAAACCTCAAGGTCCCGCTACCTCGATTTCAAATATCTACTAATTTCATTTCTATTTCCGCAAACTTCATTTCAACCCTGAAGTTTACTCTTGACCGGGGGGCTGTTATATCCCTTAGCCGTAAGTAAAAAGGCTTACATTAGCCCTCCGTCAACAAAACCCTCAAAAGTGCTTCACCA
>DWBA01000397.1:0-13728 GCA_018236825.1 Apodemia zela | reverse complement strand
AAGATTTGAGCGTTCATAGGGACATACAACATGACACATGACAGAAAAAGCGACTTTGTTTTATACTATGTAGTGATGCACCTTCATTTATTTAACAGATCACATTCACGAATAAGCGCGCGCGTTGGCTAACCGCCCGCGCCCGCCCGTGTATATTTTGTAGGTTGCCGCCTGCTGGCTACGCTAGCGCTACATAGTACATTTGCCATCGTGTCACTAGTCAGTTGTATAGCGGGAGCACAGTACGAAACCAGAGTCAGACACAAATCGGAACGTCAGCGAGTGACGTAGACAGTTCTTATCGAGTGTTCGTACTTCGTGGCTCGGAGCGCCAGCCGCTCGACTTCATCGACAGTTGCGAGTTTCGCGCTCATGGCAAAAGAATTTTCCAGGATCGTTGAATTTAGTGATAGTGAGAACAAATACTGTTGTATGTTATAGTTTGCTCGTTCAAGTGATTATAATTTCTTAGTGATTTTACTTGGATTACAAATGGAATCTTTACGAGGTAAATATTTTTCGTTACATAACCTATTAGCAGTAAAATGCTAGTAATGGGAGCAAGGGCGACTTCGATAAACTCACTTTCCTGTTGAATTAATAGCCGTAGGTACATAAATTATTTTATTTTTTCCATGAATAAAATTTAATGACGGTAAATAATAAGATGGGATGTCATTATAATATGATACGTAGGTACATGTTTATGAATCTTAAGGCAAGATTTAAATTATATATTGTAAGATAATAATAGCGATTATAAATTGTGACCAGGTAGGTGTTAAATACTGAAATTTTAAGGTTATGTTAAATATTCAAACATAAAAATCTTGTAGGGAGATTGTATTGTTACTGTTGGAATTAATGTATATAATTTAATCCTAAATTTATATTTATTTTTCAGTTTAAACATAAATAACATTATTTTTTATATACATAGGTACCTATACAGTCAGTTTATTTCAACTAGAGTACTTTCTCTATAGGAATGCTTATTTTTTTACTTTTTTACTGTAAAAAATATTGCTATGTGCATTTGTACAGCATATCAACAATCTTAATATTTCTTGATGTATTACCTATGTACCTATATAATGATATCTCAAAACAACATAGAACACAAATAAATATTATGTGAATTATATTTGCTGAACATACAGGTTCAAGTGTTGTCCCTTAGGAGAAAGAAATTAATTTAATTACAAACACTTCTTACTATGTGTAATTTTTTACATAAAAGAACACTAATGTTTACCATTTGAATTATAATTACAGAACATACAGGTTCATGCCTAGTCCTTTAAGGGAAAGAAAATAATTGAATTACTAACACTTCAAAGAATGTATTACTTTTTAATAAAAACTGAAATACAACTTGTAGCAAAAAAGCAAACAAAGTACATAATATACATTCTATTAATCACATAACATGCACATAGCGCCATCTATGTACAACATACAACACTAAAAGTATACTATGTATGTAAATAAATACTTCAAAACAAAGTAAAGCAATTTTAAATAGTAAAACAATTCTTCATTAATTTATTTTATTTTAATATGAGGATTTTATATTTACCGACAATGTTTAAATAGTTATGCCTAGTAATTTTCAATAAGTTAAATTTTCAAAGATAAGTAATGACTGTTTCTGAGAACTAGTAGATAAAAGTAATTTAGATAACTTTATTTGTTTCATGGTGATTACCGTTGCTATAAATATCTAGTATCACTACAACGTTTGAAGTGTTAAGTATCCACTAAAGAAAACTATCAAGAAGTGTTTAAATATTATGTAAGTTTGTATTTCTAACAATATTATATACCTATCCAAATCCCAAACAGGAGAAATCATAACATATATGCAAGCTATGGACTAAAATGCAATTCTATTTTTTAATGATACAGAGGAACAAAAATTACTTTAGTGTATTTAAATAATTTTATTTTTATTAATACAATTGATATTTATTTATAGGTTGCAAATTAGTATCATTATGGACAATTAATGTAGGTGTTGATCCCTTCATTGTTTGTTTTTAGGTCTTCAAACCAGTGTGTTTATATAACAATAATTATAAAAAAATCCAGTGTGTAAGTATGATCCATTAAAAGTATCTGAAGATTTTTATGTAGAAATGTATAAATATGACTTGTTCATCTACTTGTTTTTTTAATTAAATGTAATATAAACAATTACATCCTACAGAAATTATATATATATTTAAAAAAAAAATTGCTGTCTGAAAATTTGCAATCATTAGCAAAATATTGGAAGAAGGCTGTCATTAGCTAAATGCATGGTGCACCTCAAGCAATTGAGATAGGCTTTACACTGAGAAAGTTTAGTAGTAAATTCAAGTTGTAGCTTATCCTTATTTTTTATGCTACTATGAATATTCTACTTTAATCTACTGACGCCATCTGTTGAGTTGTAGTTCAGTTAAAACTTATAAGGCCGCACTCTCATTGCTAGCGATAAGCTAAGCGAGGGCGTAGCGGATTGATTGCGGCGGCGATAGTGCGATGACGCCCTCGATAATATGCTCGCGATGTTTTCGATTTTGGATCATCTGCTTGTTCGCTATTATAAGAAGCAATGTAATGACAAGCAAATTTTTTTAAATTATTTTTGGAATACACCGATAAATCTACGAACGTTAAGACAAACAGAAATTCGATTTTCAAAAACTGTTGAACCATTCTGTTAGTCTAGTTGTTTACTACCGTGGCTACTCTATTGCATCGGGCTTTATTTTCGACATTAGCAAGAATCGATCCCGATTGTCGGTATTAATAATGTCATTTAATTTATATAAAATTCTTATGTATAAGTAAATATTTTTATAAAGTTTCATAAAAATTCTTTCAATACTATTTGCGTAAACTGTAATAGACACCCTTTGTAAAGTGTAAGAAACATATGAACTTATTACAGTATAAAATATGAATAGCAAATTCTTTAAAAAATTATTAATTAATTTTAACTTTACCCACAACAATTTCAACCTATTGTAAATAAGTTTATTTTATTACAATTACTTCAATAAAGATTGAATCGTAAAACGAACACGAAATACTGAGTAATGATTTTTCTATCGATTCTGAAAAGAGTAGGTACCAATTTCTGAATACATAATGCTAGCGTCGAGAAAACAGCCTTCTTTGCTATTAATATAATGAACTCGATTAGCAGACGAAATTTTACGATTAACATATCATAAATAATTGTTTTGTAATATACAAAATAACTTATGGAGTTCAACACGCAAAAAATACGTAAGCGATTACGCAAGTAACCGTAAAATTGACATAATACTAAGAGATATAAATTCGGAGGTTTTAGAGGTAGGAAATGGTAATCGTTTAGGAATCACGCCGCTCCCCCTTTCTCTTCCTTTCTAAAATCATACATTCGTGCGTTGTTTAAGTATAGTTTACCCGAATGTAATTAAAAACCGTGTTCAATACTTACGCCTTGCTAATTTTTAAACACTGAACCTTGTACACCTGTTATTAAAAAAATAATAAAGACGTAATAATTAATATTATCATGCAACTTGGAGTAGTATGTACAAAACATAGTAATTACAGTTTATTGCTTATTATTCGTATAGACATAATATTTTCTGTTTGCGCTTCGCTGATCGCGCCGCGCAAGACTGCGTCTGGGCCTCAATAGGCATTTTTTAAAGATGCATTACCAATACCTTCCTTTGTTTTGTTACATTTGTAATTTCCACTATAACAAAAATGTACCCCACATTTTTGTAGTAGTGGAAATTATAATTTCACTATATTTCTACTCTATATGAAGAAATTAACCGTCTTACTGCCAGGGGCCCGATTCACGTAACAAACGTCAATCAAGTCGAAGCCAAGGCTCTTTCACATTTTCTGACACATTATGCCACGTCGTAAGCACAACATGACGTTGTATCGTGTTTATGTGTGTAAGATCTCATAAGCGCTTCGACTGATTGATTTTTTTTAGTGAATAGGGGGGTAGGCATCTCTGCTTGCTATCCTATGGTACAAAAACAATAACAAAGGCCGCAGTTAGACGTATCAAATATGTATGTAACAAATGTAATAATGTAATTTCATGGCTTGGCAACACGTTCAAGAAATCTTAGGCTTTGGAATGCAGTCAGCCCGCGGCGATATTCGTGGGAGAACTATTATACAAACTGCCACGCCGATGTTGGCGGCTCTTTACATTGTCGTATCATCATATTGTATAGAACATGTTTAAAAAATCTGCATTATACGACATGGTTAATAAAATTGGTTTGAGCATTTTCTTAACCATCTGTTTTACCATCATGAGATCTGACGACAAAGTATCGTCGTTAAAATTATGAGAATCAAAGTACAATTTACATTCTAAACGCTATAAAATTGCAGCAACCTACTCCCAATAGGTATCCTGTATCTTAGGAACCTTAGATCATATATTCACCAAATTTATATGGGACCAAATGGAAACTATACTCTTCCAAACAAAACAAAAACTTGTGTGTATGTGTTTACCAACTTATGTACCCACGTAAGAAGTTATGCTTAACTAAGCTACAACTCTTTGTTGGCTGTCTGTGTGCGCACCCATCGTAATACCAGCTAACTTCATTTCGCTGGCTGCCGGTGTGCGCGCGCATTGTAATATCAGCTAACTTCATCATGTCATTTTTTGGCCGATGGGTATGCGCGCACCCGTCGTGAAAGTTTACATTCCTATTTTTTCCAAACGCCCCAAAAGAAGTATAACTTTTAAAAAAATATCCTAATTCTATTCTATAAGGAATCTGCCCCATAGACAAGTGGCATGAGCGCTAGGAGAATAAAACTGTAAATGCGTGGATTTGACAGAAGCGTTCGATTCTGCTTCCATACATTTATCTTTCTATTTTACTAGCGTCTATAATTAAACCCGCTCATTCATATCTAAAACCGTATTTAATAAGGTAATTGCTACGAAATAGGTATAAAATCGTTATTCCAACTCGAAATACTTAATCTGCTTTACGTTGCATTCATTTTTTTATCAAGCAGAATTGAATTGAACTGATTGACACGAGAGTGGTCATTTATGCATTCTTAATTCATAGTTAATTTCTAAACCAACACAGACAATGATGATCCATTTCATTCATCAGTTTCACATTCATCAGGGCTGTTTTTATTAATGTGATCCACATCTGGCGGATGTTCATATCCTCTGATAACGTTTCCGGCCTTCATTTGTTTATTTTATATCTTTTATGATGACATCCAGTGTATTTAAGGCCCGTTCCCAAAATTAATTCAAAAAACTTTCATATTTCCGTTGACGTCAATTTTACGTGTGTGAGTTTATTGTAAAGGCATTACCTACCTAGATTAAAATAACATAATAATTTAGACAGCTCAAGGATTTGTTTTGGCATGAAAACAACTTTATTTCATTTATTATAAACACAATGGTCATACAACAACAAGAGGGTAGATATAATATTTTCTTCACTAATATTATAAGGAGGAATATTTTGATTGTAAGTTTGTTTGGAGGAATATTATGATAAACTCAAAAACTACTCAATCGATTCTAAAAATTCTTTCTTCTATGGAAAGCTACAATATTCTGGAATAACAGGAGAATTCTTTATCCAAATAAGTAAAAGGAAGGTAATGTTTTTGGATAACGCGAACGAAGTTGCGTTGCCAAAAGTACCTAGTAAGTAATTAAAAAAGCACTCTTTCCAGATGTCTGGTTTCACTTGCAATAACTTCCAAGTTTATTTATTTGGCACACTACTGAAGCAGTGCTATTTATTTAACTAGATTTAACATTTGCAAATCCGGAAATTTCAGTATATCGATAATCTCATCATATTTCACAAAAGCGAAAAAACATTTTGTTTTTGTTTCTAATCGTAACTTTTTCATTTATAACCGAATTTTAAAGATGTTAAGGGGGACATGGTCTATTTATTTTTTTGCGTTTTTTTAATGATATTATTCAAAGCTTGTGCCCGTTATTACATCAGCTATCTGCCAGTGAAAGTCCCGTCAAAATCGGTCCAGCCGTTTCAGAGATTAGCCGAACAAACAGACAACAAACATTGTAAAAAAAAAGAAAAAGAATTGGTATAGGTATGTACCGTGTACACATCCATTATGCATTTAGGACAAAGCGACCATTTTAATATGACAGACACTTCAATTTTATTTGTTTGCATAGATAATCTAGATTAACTATTTTTAAAAGTAAGTGTCCTATACAGGAAAATTACGGGTAACATGAAATTCCATTAAAACTTTCGTGGGAACTAAAACAATCGTTTGTAGTAATAGATCTAAGTATAGTGGTGCGTAGGCGCTACAGGCTTGCATTGGAATTCGAAAGCTGAGCGCCGACCACCCATAGGCATGAGAACGCAGCTCCGTCCCCTTCCCCACGCGGCCTGCACCGGCGCCGCCTCTCACCGTCTCTTAACACACAATGCCTGAATTTCATTTGCTCTTTGCGGCAAGCTACAGACCTTGAGTGCAACTCTTTTGTATTTATTTTCTTGCACGCTGTCTCTTTTATAAAACACATGCTCAAGACTAACTGGTCGATCTATATAGAGCTTCCACTATCAAAATAATTTTGTATCCAAGTATAATTCAAGTAATTTTTAAGGTTCAGTTTTTCTGGATGTAATTTTTTTAAATCCACCTCTTAAATCTAAATATCAGACTATGTCTTGCAAGACTATAAAAACTAATCAAAACTAAAGTCTAAATATCGAAATATGTACGTATTTGCGTACTTAATTTGTACTTCTAACCGATTTTATTATAATGTTAAGTGCTGTCCGCATTCCAAGCTGTCACTTTTTTATTCGGTACTGGTTAGAGCCGCCTAGCAGTACCGTCGCATTCCTAAGGCCCTTTTTTACGCTGTGTGGTCGCGGTTTCCGCTGAACGCGGCAACGCCGCGTCTCAAATATGAATGAAATCCGGTCGCCGGCGAGCGGTGCGGCAACGTCGCACCAGACGCTAGCTTGATTGAGAATTAGGTACATCCCTCCCGCGTAGTCCCTTCACACGTCTCGCTTGTTTATATTAATAATATTTTATAGATGATTTACTATGTGACTTGGCGGCACTTCTAATCGAGATTGTCATATTTACCATTAAGTCACATACACGTACCTAGCGTTGGATACCTACAATTGCAGCTGAGTGAAATCTTTATTACACTATTTACTACATTTCTGGAACATGAATTAGGTTTTAGTGTCAATTTTGCCAAAATTGCTACACTTTTGTTAGATAAAATTGATGAAGATTTTAGGCAGGGAGGCTAACAGCTGTGTCGAGCACCCCACGTACGCAAGTCCACACTCCCCTAACTACGCACGCATGCGCAATCGCAATCGCCATACCCGTACAAAAGTCGAAACTATGGGGGCACTATAAACGAGATGTTTAAATGCAATGATCGTGTCACATCGAATTGTGTTCAAAAGTTCAAATAGATATAAAGTAAACTCTTCAAACAATTAGTGTTATGTGGTTTTGAAATGTGTTATCCAAGTGTTACCTAAACGAAGTGAAGATTATCCGTCAACATGCCGATTTTAGTAAATAACAAGCACAGAAATGGTAAATATCGATCGGTCGTACGCGGCCATTAAGTTGTTTATTCATTTTCGTGTTATTTTCTATATGTTATTTACTATTATCATAGTCAAAGATCAATTTATGCAAGGTCGTATTGGCTACCACTTTAGTATCTTGCGTGTTAAAGAAAATTGCAACGAAGTCGTTGCCACATCCTCCATTTGTCTTGTGTTTTCTTCCAATATGGTTCCTGGAAAGTGCAAACCTCTGTTGTTGACAACTGCGTTTCTAAATTTGCGTTTTCCTTAATAATTAAGTATAATTTTCTGGATGCACCTAGATTTTGAATAAAATCTTGAAATCTTTGTATTCTTATATGAAAAATTAACAGTTTGCAGCACCAAATTTGTGGCTCTACCGCTCATAAGTATATTATTTTATTATCAAAATAAAATAGGTTTTAAATCCACGATTTATCGAAATAAAAACAACCACAATGATATATTAGTTATGTTCTATCCATCCTGATAAATTAACTAACGACTTCATTTCATAGAAACTTATTTTGGAATTTAAAGCAAAAACTTTTAGTCGATGATTGGTTTTACAATTGGC
Organism: Apodemia zela; assembly: GCA_018236825.1. NCBI lineage: Eukaryota > Metazoa > Arthropoda > Insecta > Lepidoptera > Riodinidae > Apodemia > Apodemia zela. The sequence continues at coordinate 5,523 of DWBA01000397.1, read as the reverse complement.
ATTGGCCAATTTTGTCAATCATGAGAATAAATAATTTATAGAGTATAAAGTATTAGTAGATGTTTCCATATTCCATTAGGTATGCGTTTGTCAATGTTTCTATTAACGTCAGTACCTAGTCACATTAAATCGTAGAGACCTAATTCATCACCCAAGTTAGTGACTGACGAATTTTGATATCAAACATCAATCGTTGTTATAGTAGTTTGTATTTACTTAAATATTCAGGATTTAATTTGTTGTATAGATAATTTTTTGACGTCAGCGGAGACAAAGTTATCCGCATAGAAATGTTTTGACGCCTGTATGCATAAAGCCTTAGCATTTAGGCGTTAAACGTCTGTATGTCTGAAACACAGATAGCCTTAAAATTTAGACGTTAAACGCCTGTATTCCTAAAAAAGCTTCTAGTCTTAAATTGGGGGTTAAACGCTTGTATGCCTAAAACGCCAACAGCTTTAAAATTTTGGTGTTAAAAGCTTGTATGCCTAAAAACGCCTTAAAATTTTTGAGATAAGAATTGATTGCTAATACCGAGTGCATGCGCACTGAGAGTGAGTAGTGAGGGCTGCGGGAGGGTGGGAGGAGGCTGCGGGAATGGAATGTCGATGACGCAGACCGGCTGGCCGCGATGGCCGCGAACTTGTTGTTATGTGAAACTACTCCAACTAACTCACTTGCTTTATACTTACCAAACTACCAACCGCACCACAAAACTTTATAGGTGAAACTTGTTAACAACAATTAATTCTTGACAAGTACACTGCGGGTCCGAAAAACCATATCAAGAAATTTACTTTATGCGTTTTGTTCTTAGAAAGATGAAATAAAACACTTAATATATTCAAAGTCGTAGTTAATAAATACTCGAAATGAAAATTTAAAAAATGGAACCTAAAGCAGCAGGCTATGAGATTTAAGTTTTCCTGAATCCTACGGGATAATAGACATTTTTTTTCTGAATCAAGTACATCTTTTTCGGGATAACTCGGAATTTGCATTGTAAGATATATTGCGCACGAGATAAGAAATTTTGTCGATGTCGACTAATGTAACTAAAACCGGCTACTGCAGCCGGCAGCATTTCGAGAAAACTAACTATTGAATGTGTCTATACTTAGTTTGCGTGAGTTTCAGAATATTATTCACAATATAGGTCCAAACATCGTACCTATATTGTGAACATTATTCAGAAGCTTAAAGCTTAATTTGTATTTTATTTGGGATTTTATTTTACCGAAATACATGTAAATAAATAAAAATAAATATTGATGGACAAATTACACGAATTAATCTAACCCCCAAAGTAAGCAAATTGTTTGCTTGTTATATGAGTACTAGTCAACGACACTTATACATAAACATACATATAAAATACTCAAGAATATTTACTAAACACCCATACCCAGTAATACAGATATCTATGTTCATCAGTCATCATCACATCACACAAATGTTTGTTCCTGTCGGAAATCGAACTCGGTCTCATCGATTGCGTGGGCATGTCCAGTCTGGGTCGCTAACCATTCCACCTAAAGGCGATCTAATCATATTAAAAAATATTTTAATTCTGAAAAAAAAAACAAATTTAAAAGCGGTAAGTCGCTTTAAAATAAACTTAATCAAACAAGAATTTCACGTCTCAGTTATTTAAGCTAGGTTATTCGTGGACCAAATTTAAAATGACGTGTGAACATTGGAACAGCCGCGCTCGAGTATTAATGACACGACGAATATTCACTTGGCCTCGCACTGAATTTCGCCCGAAGAAATCTTTGAACAAAATATAAATGGACGGTATTCCTAAACGAATAACGTTTCTTTATATATAAATATTTTTGTATGATATACTAGCGACGCATCATAGCGCTCTCTACTGGGTCCAATTGTGAATTTAACACACTTATAAAAATCAGTATAGCCGTTTAGAAGTGCAGTGACATACTCACAAAAGTATGATATACTCAGATATATACAGATTGGAAGACCGCTAAAACACTACCTTTGACGTAAAAAAACTCTTATAAACAAAACTCAAAATTCCTTATAGGACCCATAAATAGTAGTTACCTATATTAAAAGACAAAAACATGTAGCCGAATGAAGCAACAAATCCTTTTAATAGTTGACAGATATACAATGTTCGCCCAAGCAGTGATGGGGATTTTAGTTAACTTCAAAGTAATTAACACACGTTATTTCTTCTTTACAGTGCCCGTGTCGACTGCGTCACCAAGAAATAGCAAGATGTTAGTTACCCAGTTGCTAAATTCGCAAAGCCTGAGCCAATTGGTTATGCCTACTGCAGGATGTGAATCGAATCCAGATTCGCCTGCTAGTTCCCCTTCTTCATCGTCTTCTACTGATAAAACGGACAACCGCGATCACTTTACTTTCTGCCCAGATCTTCCTGATATGCGCCGTGAAGAAGAACGACTCAAGACTTTCGATAAGTGGCCAGTTTCATTTATAACAGCTGAACGCTTAGCTAAGAACGGGTTCTACTATCTAGGCCGGGCTGATGAGGTACGTTGTGCTTTCTGCAAGGTAGAGATTATGAGATGGGAAGAAGGTGATGACCCCGCTATCGACCACCAGCGGTGGGCACCCCAATGTCCATTTCTAAGACATCAAGCTGGTAATGTGCCCCTAGAATCGCCTATATCCGACGGCCGCGATGAGTGTGGAGCGAGGGTACCGACAACACAAGCTGCGCCTATTCATATACCACGTCCCGCTCATCCAAGATACGCGTCCGAAGCTGCTCGTCTCCGGACATTCACTGACTGGCCTCGTAGTTTACGACAAAAGCCCGAGGAATTAGCAGAAGCTGGTTTCTTTTACACTGGTCAAGGGGACAAAACGAAGTGCTTTTTCTGTGATGGTGGTCTGAAGGATTGGGAAAATGACGATATTCCATGGGAGCAACACGCACGTTGGTTTGATCGTTGTGCTTATGTTCAACTTGTTAAAGGACGAGAATACGTCCAAAAGGTAATATCGGAGGCTTGTGCCATACCACCGCCTAAAGAAGAGAAAGAAACTCCTGTTGCTCCGGTGCCTAGTATAGAAACCAAAAAAGACGAAGAAAATACTATAGAAGATACAAAATTGTGTAAGATATGCTTCGTCGAAGAACGCAACGTTTGCTTCGTGCCCTGTGGCCACATTGTAGCATGTGCAAAGTGCGCTTTGTCCACTGACAAATGCCCCATGTGTCGAAGGACGTTTACAAACGCTATGCGGGTATATTTTTCATGAACCACGTGAGCTCCTATAGTGATGTGTGCTTGAAACCACACATCGGAAAATCGCTCTATGAGCAGCTCGTTCGCACGAGCGTTAGAACGCTTGGCAGTAGAACGAGAAGTCTGAGAGAAAACGCTTAGCAGTAGAATAAGTTGAAGTGCCGCGTTAAAACTTTACTCGAATTTAAAAACTTGTCAGATATTCGCGGTGTATAGTCAAACGAAAATTCGTTGCACGATAGAAACGCTCGTGCGAACGAGGCGTAACTGTGATTTAAGATTAGTATTTCAATGTAATGTTGCTACCAGTAAGGGATGAATAGAGGTTTGGTACTATGCGCCTCGGTAACCTCCGTGTTTCGTAATAGTACGTCTTCTGTATGAACGATATAGACGTATAGATAAATGCAGACGGAGAATGACGAAGCGTATAAATCAAATCGTAGTACCGTATCATACCACGTTTCGCTTCGAAAGAATACACAAAAACGAGGAAAAATTTATTTGATAAATTTAAATTATGTTACTTGTATCAAGTTTTTAAAAATCTTATACATTAAAGAAATTATGCATATGGGTTTTGGAATGCCAAAATTTGCGGAAGAACCCATTTTCATATTTTTTTGCGACGCTATCTAGATTTAGTATTTAAATTGGTTGACTGGAATGTCTAAATCACATTTTAGCCTATCGCCTTGAAACTTGAATCCTATATAATATATAATATTTTTATTACATTTCTCCAAGCAGCCACTACTGGTAGAACATTTCTCATTAACACTATTAGGGGCACACTTCATTTACTTGACAAATGTATATATTAAACGATTTTAAATTATTTATTTTTAAAAATGTGTACAACATGTAAATAATAATTGTAATTTGTAAAGCTTATCATTTTGTCCCACCGAAATAAATCTTAGTTCCTTGAATTGCATGAGAATTTCATAAAAAATGAGCAACGCTGACTATTAATTTATTTTGTATGATAATCAATATTAAAGTTTTTATTCAAACAAGAGATTTGGCAATTTTTCCCAGTATACAATTGAAATTAAATTACATTGTTTTGTTAGTATCCTATATCTAGAATGTAGCATGTTTGTAATTGTGTTTGTAAAGTTTTAAATAAATAAATTGATGTTAAATGAAAAGATTTCTGTAAATATTTCATTTTGACAATAATAAGAAGGTAAAAGGTAGACATAATGATAAGCAAAACCAGTTTTGGAATAGTGAACTTAACAGAGAATTGTATTAACCGATTTCATTGCTATTTTATCATATTATAAAATTATAATGATTATTATAACATGATAATCATTAAATTTTTATTCTAATGCTTTGCTTGTGATACCATATTTTATAAGTAAATGTTTATAATGATAAACGATTTTGATACTTTTTCTAATGCGGGAAACACATACTTCCAACAATACAGAATTGATAATTCAAAACGTTGATACTAGAAACAAGATTTGATTATCGTTAATCTGCTAAAGCCTGCTGAAATACGAATTGTATAATATTTCAGTAGACCATTTCAATTAATTTGGAATTGTATGTAGTTTGCCTGCTTGATACATTCCAGCTTTAAGTATCCCAAAATCCGACAGCATTATGTACCGATAGTGTCAGTTTTTTTTATCACTTTTGCAATGAATCGGTTAAATTGTCCTGACACAAAACAGACACAAGGACGATGTGTAGAAAATAGAAATAATGAACAGGATTACTCTTAGTCTCGTAATAATGTGCACGATAGAAGTGTTATTTCTGCATTTAATTTCAATGGTAACTAATGAATGTTGTAGTCATTTGACGTAGCACATGTATTTATCGTACAATTTGTGTAACTAATTGATAAATATTGAAACCGGTCATATCATAATATTGTATTTTTTCACTAATGTCACTAATCATATTAATTTTAGCCCAGCAATTAATAATATATAGAATGAAAATATTGTTGTTAATAAAAAAATGTTGTTCTAATTGTTGTTTTAATACCTTTCTCATAATTATTCCATGACCAATACATATAGTTTGGCAGTAAATGCAAATGCAAAATATTCAAAAACGATTTGTTTATTTAATGCCATTGACTTACTCGTATTATTACTATGGACATCGGGTCTCATACTAAAATTAAGAAAAAAATGTCCCAATTACAAATTACAAGAATAGAAATGTTAACAAGGTAATTTAAGCACTAAATTCATTACATCACGGTTTAATTTCGACGTTTCGTGACTAAAGCGGAATTGTAGCTCTT
>DWBA01000396.1:0-13728 GCA_018236825.1 Apodemia zela | reverse complement strand
ACTGAATGAAATAATTAATTAATAAAATTTTCGCCAGGAGAAAACAACCGCGCTTTTTCGAAGTTTCCCGCCGTTTTGAAATACAGAATATTTAAACTATAGTCGAAAATCTAGACCACTGACCACACATAAATTCAAAATGAATACAGATAGACCAATCAAAATAAGAATTTTTATCAAAAGGTATGTTGACATTAAATTAGCCAATAGGAGATAAATAAAGTGACATATTCATTGCAATACAATGGGTATGTTCAGCGGAATTTTCCAACTTAGAAATCTGAGTTAGATAGAATTCTGAACCAAGAATCCTGCCGGGGCCCAGGGCCAATACACTTTGAAGATATCTTTTTACCTTTGACAAGAGGAAACAAGGACCTGCCTTATATTTGCCTTATATTTATAAACAATAAAATAGCTTACATTCCGACGTACGTTCTAAATATAAGTTCATGAAGTTTGGAAAATTTACATAATTTATTTTTTAAACAAAGCTTAAACATCTTGGGTGAAAAAATGTATGAATACACGAATATCCAATAATGTTAAAATATTGTCGGTTTCATGTAGATTTGATAATTTATTACTTCTCAATAGTCAGTTACAAGTGATTTGGATGAAAAGTTCCCATATAATACGGGTAAATTATACTCTTTGTAATTTGTATGTCAGTACTTTTCTTTAAATATCACCTGGTAACATTGGTGTCTACTAGTGTGTACACTCTGTGTAGTGTTCTGTGCTCTGTGTAGCTTAACTGTGAGTGATCTGTCTAGCATTATGTTTGATCTGTGTGTCTAGCTTCAAAAAACTTAATATATGTGATCTGTGTTCAAAAATCAAAATCGCTCGTTTACCTACGTCGTGTTGATAAGTTTTCGGAAATGTGTTTGAAATGGACGAATTTGTTTACAATTAAAGAACTGACTGTTATTTAAAGTGCAGTGTTTCAATGTGCGATATAAGTAGTATTAAGCTTGTTATATAAATAGTGTGATTAGTATTACAAATTTTACAGTGGTCGCAAGATGGACGGTACAGAATTGTCTAAGGGCATGTCACAAACAGGAAGCACCGCTGCAACTGACAAAATCCTAGAATTTGATGGTAATTGCTTTATTTGAATCTATTCCTTGTTCAAGTTTCTGGCGTTAGCCATCGTTACTATAAATGATACAATTACTTGAAAGTCCAATATTTCAAATTATTGCAATGTTTATATTCTATAAAAATGTTGATTTTCAAACCTTTTAATACTATTTTCTTAGATTTAGGTTCTCACAATTACATAATATTTGTTTATTTAATATGTTATCAAATATGTATAATCCCTTCTATTATTATCTTAACACAGTTGTAGTAAAATATTATTATATTTACTTTCTTTGATAATTTTCATAATTTTTGTTATGTAAGATTGTTTTTATTAAATTATTTATGTAAACAGAAATTCGAAATGGAGTTTTATCATAATAGTAACATTGTCTTAAGAAAAACATGAACATGGTATAACATAACAGTAGCATATTTTTTTTCAATAAACACTGGATCTTACATGTTATTACTAGGCAGCGGATCATTATGTACTATAAAAAATTTAAAATTTGCACTATAAAAGGGCGAAATATGTATAAAATAGAATTCTGTTCTGTCATTATTTCCAATATTTCTCAGGATTTGCACAGAGGACAGTTTTTAGTTTTTAGTCCCTCAATGACATCAGGTATTACTGAAATATTTTTTATATTATTTTAAAGGAAAACTTACAGCTAATTTTACAGATATAAAACTTATATATAGATATAAAGATAAATTTGAAGAATTTTCCAATGCTGGTTGGCTTTAATCAATTGCAAATTGACCAACTACTTATTTTATGGTCTCAAAATTCTCAGCATAAAAAACATCTTTTCCCACAAAACTTTCTGAGGCTAGTGCTAGAGGTTTCTAAAAACACTTTCGTGATAGAGGAGTGTGAGACACCTACGTGTCACTTCACTGGCTGTGATCCGCCAATGTTTTTGAGTAAGACTATGCACCTATATTTTTGAATAAAAAAACTCTGTCTGATTGTCAGAGGTTTGGTAGCTTAACCTTTAACTAGGGACGTGACAAATTGATAACACTATAAGGGACATGTAGTCTCAGAGGCTACGGCTTTAAAAGTTAAATTTTGTCATAAAATTGCATTTTAATGATTTAAAATGTGTTGATATTTATTTGTGAGTATGTAATAAAACAAATGTAAATGAATTCAATCAGTTTTAATAATTATTTAAAAAAAAAAACGATGATTAACAATTACTTGTACTTTATAGCTTTAATTGACATGAGATCCTTATTTTAGCATTTTAATAGACCTTACATAAATAATAGGACAAATTAAACTCTTTTTAATTAAAATATAATCAATACAAAGACAAAAAAACATAAAAGCTACTTCTGAAAACAAAACATACAAATTCTGACATCTACTCTATTTGGCATAAATCATTGGCAATTTTTACACAAGGAGCGAGAACATTGCAAACATATGGGATTACAACACCCGACACATGTGTACTGTCATTCTGTGAAGTTTAGGCGGACAAATACTACATGCACTTCGTTTGCCTTGACTAGTTTTAGGACTTTGGACAACTTCTTCGACCATATTGTCAGCCAGAATTCGTTTTATCACTAGCCGTAATTCCCTTGGTAATTGACTGCACACAACACGTCTTTGCATTTGGGGTAACACTAACGAACGGGCTAATGACTTTAGAAAATCTCCTCTATCTGTAATCTTGGGCTGATGCATATTATATAATATATAAGCATTCATGCCGCTTAGGTCCACTATGCGGTAGAATACTACCATTGGCCATCTTCTCGTTCGGCGGCTGCTGGAATAGATGGAGCATTTTTTATCTGCTTCATCTACGCCTCCTTTTGTCATGTTGTAAAACAGTATAATTTCAGGCTTTTTTGTATCTTCGTCTACAACAATATCGTGATGCATTGAGGACACAAGTATCACAGATCTATTCTTCTTAGGTACATATGAGCACATAGTTTTTTGGTTTGTAAAACCAAACAAAGTTGACTGGACATCTCGATCTTTTTGCGGCTGGAATTGGCTTGGTATTTCACGTTTATTTTTTTTCATTGTACCCACATAAGTAAGCTTACGTTTTGCTAACTCATCAATTAGTTCTATAGAAGAGAACCAGTTGTCAGCAGTCACATTTCGATTACTTCCCTCAATTGGTTGTATCAACCGTAGGACGCACTGAGTGGGCACGAGAAGTTTTTGATTTTGTGTGGTCAAACCGACACCCTCAGAGCCTTTTCCTGTATAAACATATCCGTTATAAAAATAAGCATTTTTTGCATCACATAAGGATCGTATGACTAGTCCATATTTACCTGGTTTTTTTGGCATATATGAAATCATGTGACTTCTTCCTCGAAACTTTACCAACATCTCATCTACGGTGACATATTCACTCAATTCGTATAGTTGTTGAGAATTGTTGACAAACTTGTTGAAAATAAAAGATATCGCTGCCAACTTATCATCGTTTTGTCTTTCAGCGCGATCATCTGGATTATCGAATCGCAAACACAGTAACAAAATCACAAATCTATTTTCTGACATGCCACATCTAAATATTTCACAACCCGTACACACTACCCGGATCAGAAACCAAGAACTCGTCTATCTCACATTCACTGTCAGATTGGTCTGAAGCTAGCATGAGGGCATTGAATTCCTCTTCAAACGATGGACTATCTACTCTTACTACTTTTTTTTTTGAGGAACTTGACTGCTGGAGTTGTCGTTTTCTAGCGTTTTCTGCCATTTTGCACTAAAAACAGAAAAATAGTTCAAAAAAATATTTATATGACAACTAGGGACATGTAGCCTCACGGGCTACAGTCGATTTTCTAATTAAAATTACTTACCTATAAAATAACCGACGGCACGTCTGCTTCCTTCTGTGGTCGTTTTAGCACTAAAACAAAAGCTACTGAGACGAGGGATCGCGTCAAGCGGGGGGAAGTCGTCAATTCTAAGAATTTCCAAAACATGCGACGCCTGTGAGACTACACATCACTAGTTAAAGGTTAATACAATCACATATAATATGCTAATATTTCTTGGATATATGTGTTACAAATTACCCCGTAAAAAATATATTTAACTAGCTGACCCGGCAAACGTTCTGCCATTATTACTATTTTTTCTCACCATTTAAACCTTCCTTGGACTTTCACAAACATTTTAATACCAAAATTAGCCATATTGGTCTAGCCGTTCTGGAGTTTTAGCGAGACATAGTAAACAGCAATTGATTTTTATATATAAGAAGATTATCAAAGACAAAAATTTTCTAATCATTATCCTTCAACTGTTTCGAGTTTTTTTCCAACATTTTTTGCAAAATAACGATGCTTTCTAACTCGGGATATATGACGATATGTTATGCGTAGGCCATGAAGATAACAATTTAAATTGTGCTCGCGAATTGTATCGGCAACGATTTATCGATGGTAGACTCCCCACTGAACAACACCGGCTGCCTTTGTACCAGTGTTTTCTGAACATGTCAAGACCACTACATTCCACCGACCCTTTAATAGGTCTACTGGAAGTGGACGTCCAAGCACATTATTAAGAAAAAGTAAGTGTTTGTTTAGGTTGTTTCGTTAGGTTACGTCTTAAAATTTTAGTTGTTTTGCAAATTAGTTAGAAATGTAGGTATATTCTGCTTAGTTGGCTGTTTAATTTTACTGAAATAGGGTTTGAACATCAGTGAAAATAATATTTTGTAATTTTTTTGGGGTATATTATACAGCGTTACTACAATTCTTAAATGTTGTGAATGGACTTGTTATAAGGCCCCATGTTACTTTCTTTCGGCTTTATGAGTAGTTTTGTTACAGCCTGTAGAAAGAAATAAAATTTTTGATTAAAATAATTAATCTTCAATGGTATTTCAAATATTACTATAGGATCACAATATGTCGACAGAAAATGTTGGAAAGCGTGCGGTGTCACATCATCAAGTGGTTGGTTCGTTCGATTTCGTTATCACCCGATGAGTATGAGTGGCAGTTAGCTCGACGTGGTGAAACATGTTTAAAATATTTCCTAACTTTAAGGGAAATCGAAGGTTAAAACCAAATATTTTAAAATCCATAGTATTATTAGTTTTATAAATAGAATCATTTTATTACTTTTTTGATATTGTCATCGACATGTCTGTATGCCCTTTTCGGATTGGACAGGGTTTTTATTACACACTATATATGCATATGCATGGTAAAACTGCACTTTAGTGACCCATGAATTTCGGCGTTTTTGGGGTAGACGGAGGAGACAACTACACCACCTCATAAAGTGAGTCTCGGAAATGCTCATTCTATGTTTTATTCACCAAACCTAATCATTCTGATTTCTACTGAGTTATAAGAAGTATAAAAAGATAATATGAAAGCTATTTTCAAAACCATAAATATATATTTCATTCATTTTGGTGATACAATCAATTATAATACAACACGTAAAATACAAACAATTTTGCTCTATCAACTAAATATTCATTGCTCAATTCTTGAGTTTCTACACTAACATTTCAATCACTGTGTATTTTTGATTACAGTCTAAAATATGCATTAAGTCATTGATTCTTTATTTTCACATATATTTTTGTTATTGTTAATCTAACTTGGTTGAAGATTACAATCCAAAACAAGGATTTCCTAGTTTCATTTTCAAATAATAGATAAGATGATCACTCAACACTGGGAAAGTTCACTAATAATTGCCATTTCCATACAAAAAAAAAGAAAAATTTACCATGGTAAAATCTCATTATCGAGGAATGTATAACATACCAGATATACAACCTGTCACAGGATTATATGTACATGCGGAAAGTAGTTACTTCAGAAACAATTACTGAAACCATTGCAAACATTTTTAACATATATTATATTTTTTTTATAAATAAATAATAAAAATTAAAAATAACACCTTTCATAAAGAGTTGACATAAAGAAAAAATAAACCTATATCAATGCGATGGGGCCTAAAATAGATAAATCTCTTAATATTTGTAATATTAAACATAAAACATTATAGCAGCTGACTGGGTCCATGACTGGTCAAAATAAATGTTTTTTTTTAATTTCGAAAATCGGGGATAAATCAGTAACTTTCTTATCTACTTGAACTGTTTGGATTAATTCCTGCTGCTGAATTTCACCTTGAGACATCGCAACAAAATTCAAAGTTTCATCCTCACCATCTCAAAATGTAGGTTTTGTTGAAAACCACACAATGGTAGATTTTAAACTGACTTTCCAACAACCGACTTCCCAACAATCGACTTCTCTCAATTACTAGTTAGAGTTAGTACTAGTATAAGAAAGTTACTGATTTTGCCCCGATTTTCTTAAACCGGATTTTCACCGGATCTCCACGTTTTGAGGTCCTAGGAATCCTAGTCCTAGGAAGGTCCTAGGTCCTATTTTCACAATGACGTCACTATGTCTGTATGTATGTATGTGTGTGTGTGTGTGTGTGCATGTGTGTGTGTATGTAAACATCTCATAACTTTGAACGGCTTGACCTATCGAAACGTGGTTGACGGCAATCGATCGGGTTCTACCAAACTTGACTTTCTGAAAATCTAAACCAATTCGCACCAGGAGATTTTGAAAAAACCTCAAAAAAATCTGTAAACCGGTTAACCCTGCAGGCCAACCCTGTAACTTCCTGCTAAATTGAGGTATTTCAAGGTCAAAGAAAAATATTATATTAGCTAATTTTTCGCCATTAATAAATGCCGAACGAATCATCCAATTTTGATCCAATTTACGGTATTTGACGCAATTTTTAAGCAGAAGACCTGATTAGATTTTGAAATCAATCAGTAACTTAGTCAGAAAGTATGAAGTAAGTTTGCTGCAAATAACATAATTTTAATAATTGAAAAGTTGTAACTTTTGAAAAGTTGATACGATTTTGAATTTTGAAACGGCATTTAACACAACTTTTTAAGTACTAAAATATTGTAGGGCAAAAAATTATTTTGACATAACTTCGAGATTTTTCAACCAAGAAAAATCTCGAAGTTATGTCAAAAAAACACTCAAAATTTTTCGTCTACGATAAATGCCAAACGGATAAACCGATTTCGATGGAATTTACGCATTGGACGCACTTTTTTGAGGAAAAGAGCTGATTAGATTTTGTTCTCAATTGGTACATTATGGTGGACGTTATTTACCGTTTCAAAAATGGAAGTCGAATACATTTTTTTAAAAGTTACAGCTTTTCAAATATTAAAATTATGTTGTTTACAGCAAAATTTACTTCATATTTTTAAAATAACTTGCATACTTAGTTACCGATTGATTTCAAAATCTAATCAGCTCTTCTACTTAGAAAAACTGTGCCAAATATCGTGAATTAAATCAAAATCGGTTGATTCGTTTGAGTTGTATCAACTCGAAAATTTTTGAAAATTGCTGTTTTAAAAATTTTTGTCATTTTTCAACCTATACATTTTTAGCTAATAAAACATTTGTAGGGTTAAAAAATTGCATTGAATGCCATTTGAAACTTTAAAATCGATCCTAATTTTGAAAATAGTTATCTTTTCATAATTAAAATGCTGTAATTTATACGAACTTTAGATTTTTGAACTCTTTGAGCTTAAAAATCTATGCTTAGGTATAGTTTTTACTTCTTTAAGCTTAAACTACTTCAATTTAGCGGAAAGTTTCAGGAATGGCCTGTTGGATCAACCGCTTAACAGTTTTTTTAACCCATATTAGACATATCCTTAGACATCATGTTAGTGGGAGCAATTATTTGTCCTAGATAAATATATAGATACAAGAGAAATTTATTTAATTCAACTAAAATCCACAGCTGAACATCAATATAGGTACAATATTAAAATAATTGCATTGCATTGGCCAATTAAGGATTTTCTTTTTGTACACAGTTTTATAAGTATTCTTACAATCACTAACGGGTAGGTTTAGATATTATAGTCTATATGGAATTAGAATTTAAATTTAAGATAAACAAAAAGTAACAATATTTAACAATATAATTTTGTTAGTTCACATGTGTTTGAGCATGTATGGTGAGTGTGGGTGTATGTTGTGTGTAAGAGTATGTAGGTATAAAATTTTAACATAAAGATTGTTTTAACATATGTTACAGAAAATATTGTTATCTACCATAGTCCATAACTACAACATAACCTAGAAAGAACCAAGTATACCCAAAAATAAATATTTTCAATGTTAAATATTATTAATATTTCTATTTCTGCAACAACTATACTTTCTAATAAAACTGAAATAGAGATTGCGATTTTATAGCACTTGTTGATATTTGAATGTGTAATTTAATTATTGTTATTAGGCACAACTTTAACTGATGGCGTAAAGCCTTCCTTGCTGCTTACACACCAACCATGCTAGCGTTGGTTGAGCAACTGCGGTGTTATCTTGGTGGAGGATGTGAGTGAACATGCATGGGGTGAATTTTGATTGCTATACAAACATAAATCACTTTAATTTAAAATTTAGTTTGGATAAACTGTCGATGCATTCTTTACTCCGTATCATATTGGTTACTAAATTTTAATTGTATTTTAAATTTTCTTTTCAGTTAGTGAGTACATCATATGATAGGTTCAGTTAGATTAGAAACTATATTAAGTTTATGTCATTTTAACTAATAACTTGTATAGAATCCCAGATAATTGTAAGGTTATTATTAATTATTAAATTTCATATATTTGTTATTTTGTGTTAACTACTCTAAAACCTCTGCAAGTATTATATTAGCAGTGTATCTATGTTAAGATAATGTTTGTTTTTAAGTGTCATAACAGAATTTATGTGCAACTATCTTGCATGCAGCAAAAAATGCTCATTAGATCTTGTATTTGTCTTTTTATAAATCACAATGTTACACATGTTGGTAAGGGCTCCCTGTGAAGAATAGACCACCATCTGCCATTCTGCCAAGCAGTTTGTAAAAGAGCGATAATTGGCTTTACCTAGGTATATGGTACCATCATCTTACTTATTCCTGCCTCAATAATAGCAAGGCTTGATATACTAGCTGCCCCAACAAACATTGTTTTGCCATATAAGTTATTCCTAGGATTATTTAAAAAAAAATAGGGTTATATGTATTTTTTAATGCCACATCATAAAATAATAAAAATAAAAAATTTTGTCCAAAAAAAAATATGGCGTGGACCACCCTTATCACTTAGCAGTAAAAAAAAATAGATAACAACCTATTCTCCGTTATTCTGAATATGTATATAAAATTTTAAAAAACTATGACATGACAATTTTATATATTAGATTAGATAATGGTATATAAATGGTATTTACTACTATTAATAATCAAAATATGGCTCATTAGTTCTGATATAGTTGCTGTATAGTTGCCGTATAGTTGCCGACTTGCCTTCTAGATGTATATGTCGGCAACTATATCAGAACTAATGAGCCATATTTTGATTATTAATAGTAGTAATACATCTTTTTTCTTTCTTTTAACTACATAATAAGTTATTCAGCTCCTATAATTCAAATCACTGAAAAGAAGATCTAATAATAATTATGATTCTTATTCTATTGCCTAAAAATAGGCATATGTTAATGAGTTACATTTACCAGCTCACTGAATTATCCATCTAATTTTTCTACTTTAAAAAATGGGATTAATTTAATATTATACGTCATCAAATATTGGTTAATTATTTGACTATTTTAAACAACAGTGAGCCAAAAAAAAATATTGTATGTGTTAGAAAAGTAACCAAATTTAAGGAATAAAATTCAGAGGAGAAAGAAAATTCAGTTTTTTTTTGTAATAAACAGGTTTTGTCTCAGCACAGGCTTTGTAAATATTTCAAGTTTTATGAATGAATGAATTACATTTTATTATATACCCATTATTAACAAGAGCAGTTGTTTGGAACTTATTTAAGGTAGTAATGCCATCACCATTAAAATAAACTACTTTAGAAGATAAATCTATTCAATATATAATATATATATAGTAATTACTGCTTAAAATAGTAACATATTGTAATAGAATTAATTAATTGTAATAATTAATTACAGTTCATACTTAGACTTATAGCAACTTTTAGTGGTATCAATAACTATCAAACTTACTTTGATTACTCATAGAAGTCAGACAGGATAGTATTGTACACTACTAAAGGTGTTTGAACAACAAATACCTTTATTGTTATTTATATTTACTGATAATTAAATGATAAGATAAAACCACATTTACATAAAACCACTATCAAGTTTTATTTTACATTGTGGTAGAAAATAATTTTCAATGACATTACAGTAAAAAAATGTAGGTAAAGTAATTGTAAATGAAAATTTTATTACTATGGTAAATTATCATATACTAGCTGTGGCCCGCATCTTTGCCTTGTTCTTTATCTTTGGAATGTATGTTGCCATTTTATATAATTGAAAAGCATACATACTATTTTTTACCCAATATAATCATGGATGTCCATTGGTCAAGTGGTTAGTGAAAGTGAATGGGATGCATTTATATGTCTTTCTCTGTATTAGTAATTAGTATCCATTGTTGTCTAACACCCTTAACACAAACAAATAATTTGCTTACTTTGGGGTTAGATCAATTCATGTAATTTGTCCAGGAATATTTATTTTATTTATAACATGAACCACACTGTTTATCAAATTAAAAAAAATCTTGTCTAGGTTTTTATTATTTTTTCATTTGACGGAGGAGGAGGTACGGAGGAGGTACTCAAATTCTTGGAATCATTTTTTATGTATGTATTCTGGTTTAACTCAACAATGCCTTGAATTTTTTCTTTTGTTTTGAAATGGTATATCGGAAGTACGAGTAAAGTTTGCTCCCATATAAATTAAGTAAAGATCTGATTGAGGGTTCCTGATATACAGAAGTGAAAGTTGGTTGTTGCGGTTTTACGGCATTTAAATTATTATAGTAAAAGACGTAGAAAGAAATAACATAAAGAAGACACATGAGCTCATAATATTTTTGGCTAATATGAGTACAGACAAATTCAAGTATTAACATTCCCTTTTTTTAACAGTACCCTGGATTTGTATTCTCACAGGCTTCTAAGGACATTAGCAACTATTTGAGAAAAATATTGTATTCACGTTAAATCTATACAAGGCTATTGAACTATAGTATATAGATAGCTATAGCTGTGCATCAACTATTAGTATTATTATATATTATATTTCAACTAATGTATAAGTTTATTTTATTGTATTTTTCCTTTATCCAGTCTTCAGATTGGCTGCATTAGCAACAAGTTGGAATATTTTTTTTATAACATGATAGCAAATAAGCAGATTGTTCTCCTGATGGAAAGAGACAACCATGGCATGTGGACGCCAAAATAAAATGTTAATGGTGGTGGTTGTCATCTATCGTTAGAATGCCACAATTTACTGGCTAACTTACCTTATAAACCGGAACACGATAGAGACAAGAACTGGCTTTATTGGGATAGGAATAGGTGAAGAGGTGGTACCACACCCAGATGAAACATTGCAAAACTCTACCACATAGTAGTCACAATGGTCACCGCCATTTTTGGTCGATCAGTTGCATTTTTACGAACTGGTCGGCATGATAGCAGATAGTTTATTTTTCAAAGGGACCTGGACTAATAGAGGAAATCACTAATTTTAAAACATTAGTGAACAAAAGTTTCCATCTTAATTCATAACTGAATAATTTGTTCCTAATGCTGAAATCAGCGTCTCAAAATACATTTTCATGGGGATGGTTACATACCTACCATTCACGAAAAACATTTCATAATTGAATAATTTCTTTCTAATACCGAAGGATCGTGATTTCTGATAAAACAGTTTGAGACGTTAAAAATATTATGTTGACAAGTGGGAGCCTTAGAAGTCATTTAAATAAATGTTTGTCAGAGTATCATCGCCTCTGTGGTCCGGTGGTTTCCTATCACTAGGTACACCGTCATTGCCGTCAGGAATATTGCCGTTTATCCGCACAAATACTTTGCAGTCCCAATATATGGTTTGCGCAGCGTGTCCCAAAATTACTTTTGATAAATCTTTCAACCACTTTCTCACCAAAACCTTCTGATCTGACCAACACCCACATTTTTTACGATGTTTCAGAGAGAGAAAAAATTGATTCGTACATCCTCTTCAAAACCTAAAACTCCTTTATGTTTCCCTTAATACAATGTACAGTGTTAATTGACATTTGATTCCGATTCGATCTGACAGCTGACAAGGGGGTGTAAGATAACCTCAAAACGCGACTTTGTTTTTATTCCCTCACTTTTGAGAAGTTAAATAAGTACCATAGTGTGATTATTTGTGTAGTTTTTTCGTGTTAACTGGAAAAGGTTTGGAGAAAAGCTAATAGTTAAATCTAAAAATGAGCAAAGAAAAACCTCCTGATCCCCCAACCTCCCGATTCCGATGCTTCAATTCCCATGGTAGAAGATACATTTGAGCTTTCACCAGTAATGTCTGGACCTTTGTCCAAATTTTCGGAAATTGAGGCATCAGTGAACAGAAAAAGGCCCTGTGATAACATTGATAATCCACCAAATAAAATGTCCCGTAACGATGTGGGAAGACAAACATACACTGCTCTAGATAAACCCCCATACCTAGTACATGTCATGAAAAGAGAGACAGAACCATCTGCTGGCACCTTTTTACACCCGGTTAAGTTTGGTCTTTTTTTAAAGAAAAATAATTTCCACAACATATTACAGGATGGTATTAAGAAAGTAGGACGCAACCGTATATCAGTCGAGTTTAAATCCCCAGTTATTATTATTATTATGCAGAATGCAGATGCTATGAAAAGCCATACCGTAAGTCTCACACAGCACTCAACTGCCACATAGACGACACCACCAACTCCCAAACAATCATATAAAAAAACTTTGCTCTTAAAACAAAAAACCCGTGCCCCAATAAATCCGGGTTATGACAAACAGGCTCATAATAGTTTAATTAAAGATATCACATCCTCTCCATCAAACAATGGATATGCACTGTTAGAGAACTTCACCTCAAATGACAGTGACTCAGAATTACAGCATGTAAACAACACACACAAACAATAATCATATTCAAAATGACCTATACAACACACAAACAAAGAATCTTAGTGAATTGTATCGCCTCATCCCAGACTGTACCTGACCACGTTGCCAACAACATGATATCCTTAATTAAAAGCCCTAAATATGGGTCTAGTGCTCGTACAGTGGAATATTAGGAGCGTTAACAATAAAAAATGTGACCTAATAAACATTTGTAATCAACACAGGCCGGCTGTGTGTTGCATAGCCTGGCTGGCTAAAACCAAGTGTCAATTTTAATTAACAACACTGTCCTTGCTTTAGAAATGATAAGGTTGATGGCTATGGTGGAAGTGCTCTGCTGGTTAGCAGCAGGGCTTTGTTTTCACCCTTGACAATATGTAACATTCCTGAAAATATAAATATTAACATAGCCAAGGTGGGCATTACTTATGTTGAAATTTTTTAAAAACAACAAAGTAAATATCGACACGCGGGACTTGAACCTGCGACTGTCTCCCTAAAGCCGGGACGCTCTACCACTGAGCTAGTGTCGACAGGCTCGAAGTGGCGAAAT
>DWBA01000395.1:0-13742 GCA_018236825.1 Apodemia zela | reverse complement strand
TGTAGCGATAAGACCGCCTTTGTGTATCCATGTACTTTATGTTATGACTGTGAAATATTTGTAAATTTTGTAGTTTTAGGTACGCAATAAAGTGTATTCATTCATTCATTCATAAGCACAATCTAACGCTTATGTCAAATCCATACATTTAGCTACTTATTCTACTAGCGTTTTTGCCACTTGTCTTGCGGAACAGGCAAGAAAGCAGGTGATACCTGCCGCCTGGCCCATGTCGATATTAACACATTCTTGTGTAATTTATAAAAAAAGGCAACGGTACGTCTCTGAATCGAAGACCGTCTACCGAATGGGTGGGTTTGGCGTAAAGAGATGTCGGAATGTGACTTGTCGCAATCAAATAAAAGTTATAGTTTGTGTGTGTGTATTAACACTAATATTGCATAAACTTTAAAAATAAAAACAATGCAACATTAATTTCATTAATTGCTATCAGAAATTAAAATAAAGACAGAGAAATATAGTAAAGAATTCTATATCAGCGACATTTGCACAACGTTTTGACATATTTCAGGTATACGTCGTCTTCAGATTTTATTTCCGCGCTACGGAACAATTTTACTCCATGTCCGGTCCGGACCCCTTTGAAGAATAGAAAATCTACCGTTCTGCCAGGCAGTTCGCACAGAAGCGAACGTTTGGCTATACGGGTCACTAGTTACTAACATCGTGACTATCGTACGAGTGGTGGTAGAGATCCACAACGTCTCGCCAGAGTATTTGGTACCACCGCCTCACCTATTGCCACAGCAATAGTTAGCTTGTGATTGTTGTGTTCCGGTTTGGAGGGTAAGATAGCCGATAAAACATGTGGCACTGCCATCCCGCCACACTCATAGCAAAGCACAATTAATATCTTTGGTGTCTATACGCGATGGTTTCTCGTTCCTCAGAAGAGCCCCCTGCTTGTTTGCTACCGAATGATATGAAAAGAAAATCACATAATGTCAGCTGTATTTGAAACGACCTTCGTCTTCAGTGCAGAAGATGAGACACAATGGCCACTGTGTAAAATTCAGCCAAATATGTAAAAATCGATAGTATGAAAATAAATATGTCACACAAATATAGCAAGACCAACCCTCTTTAATTTCTTTTTGGTACCGCTTAGTTCGATAGGATCCTCCTTGATTACAAGATTTGGTGAACGTTTAGGTTCCGTTCCTCCTTGACTAGAAGCCTCCTCGAATACTTCATTAAGATCTTCTTTAATGTCCACGATTTTCTTTTTAACGACATTGGAAAGAGCATCGCGTGATCGTCTCGTGTGATTCTTTGTTTTCTCTTCTAATTTAATGTTTGGAACGTTGTTGTGATGTTCAACCTTATCTGTACTTCCATCAGGTGTTGGCAATGGCGTACTATCATTTACATCAGTCGACTGGCGTTTATTTTCGAAACTTTTTGAACGTGACACACCGACGCCATGCTCGAGTGCTGAACTCTGGCTATTGTTGCTGGATTTACTGCTTCTCCGTGTAGCTTTCTTCACAATCCTCTTTCCTTTCGATTCCTTTTTGCTGGGATCATCTTCCATTATATTTTAGTGATATTATATATAAGGCATTGCATTTTTAACATCTTGATTATATTTAAATTTTAACCTAAATGTTTCGGAACAGTCTTTCACTACAAATGTTTTAAAGATTTTATATAAGCACCTATATCACATGTTATAAATTGAGTTAAATCATGGCTAAGGAAAGGGGTAAAAAAATTTAAAAAAATACATTTTTGTTATATCAAATACTTAAAATATTACAAAAAATATTTATTGATTTCGTGGTTGTAATGTCTTTTTGACACTTTCTGTTTTTAAAAATACAATTTTTATTATGTGCCAGTATTTTTAAACTAAACGGTTTAAAATTAAACCGTCATTTAAAAATACGTTAACATTTTATTTTTATCTCTAATCTTGATATAGATCGAAAAAATAATCCTTTAAACAATACTAAATCAAAATGTATTGTATGTCTATACATTAAATTTTGCTAACGAATTTAGTGGCAAATATTTGTTTTATGGCTCACTGATATCAATTTTACCATTTTAAAAATATACTGTCTTTCGATTTGTACATCCCGTCATAATGTTCTTGACCGATCTTAATGAAAATTGGTATTTTGAGATTGCGCAAATTGTAGGCCAAATGCAAGCCGACGACTCACCTGATGGAAAGAGAAACCATCGCATATAGACAACAAAGATGTTAATGGTTCGTTGCTATCTGAGTGGCGGTATGGCAATGCCACATTCATAAGTCTACTGGCTACCTTACACCCTCCAAACCGGAACACCAAAGTGACAAGCATTGACGCTATTGCGGCAGGAATGTGTAAGGCGGTGGTACCAAATACCCGGGCCTAACATTGCGGAACTCTATCACCTAGTAGTCACGATGATAGTGACTTGTATAGCCAATCGGTCGCTTTTTACGGCCTGCCTGGCAAAAAAAAAGGCAGTTAGTCTACTTTTTAAAAGAGCCCGGATCAACACTGGGGAAAATATTTTGTGGAAGAAATATTTGTAATTTTTTTGTACTATACACAATAGAGGTATAGAGAGTTCATAAGGTAGCAAAATCTTTATCGTTATTTTCAATTTTAATAATGGAATAAAAAACAAATACAGAGTAAAATTTATTGAAGTGATTCCAATCTACTTTTCTACTTATATTTTCTAGACATTAAAAGTCAATTGTGTTACAACATTACATCGAGTAATGCTTATTCTGTACGGAAGTCGTCAGCCGTGATGGCCTTGTCTGATGAATATGCAATTCGTACGTGCTGAAGATCCATTGTAATTACATTGCCAGTAGAAAAATATAACACGTAACAATATTGCTTCACGAGTGTTTAATAAAATTAATTAAAATATGTTTAATTGGTTATATTTTTAGGAAACTTCGTTTTGATTGTTTTTTTTTTTGTATTTGAATAACTTTTCAATAAACCTTAGTAATTATAAATAATATAAAGTAATTAAAAATGTGTTTTTTTTTTAGTTTTCTGATAAAATCAACGTTGCCCGGGTGAAAGAAACAACTATATGGATGGAGAAAGAAACAACTATAGCCTATAAAAACCAAAGACGTTGATGGTACGTTGCTATCCGCGTGACTGAGTTGGAATGCCACATGTATAAGTTTAAAAAAAAGAAAAAATGTACCAGTGCACCCACGATTAGCCAAAGATACTTGGTCACGCAATGAGATAGGTGGCTAGCCTATCGCCAACCGGGCACTTTTCCAATCCCGGACAACATCGGTTATATCAGAAAACTGAAAAATCACTTTTTTTTAATTGCCCGACCCGAGAATCGAACCCGAGACCTCGTGTGGTCAACTCCGACACCGGACCACTAGAGCACGTAGTCGATATATATAGAGGAGGTATAAGTTTAACGGCTAACTTATCTACCCTCCAAACCGGAACACGACAGCGACAAGCACCGACGCTATTATGGAATAGGTAAAGCAGTGGCACTAAACGCGGTCGAGACGTTTTACCACCCATTCAGCAGTCACGATGTTAGTGACTCGTATTAGCTTTATCTCGCCTTTTACGAGATTACTAGCATTAAGGCGGTTAATCTATTTTTCAAAAAGGGGCCCGTATTAACATGCAGAATAATATTGTATTTCAAATTATCAGAGGATCCATTTTGAATTAAATATTAATCACAAGATGCATCGTGTAGCCCGCTGCATATTAAAAGTTGTTGGTGAATCCCGCGCGAACAACTCATTATTTCGGGATAAAATGTAGCCTATGCGCTATTCAAGGTCATCATCTACCTGTATGCCCAATTTCATCCAAATCCATTCAGTAATTTTGTCTTGATTTTTCACATTTATAATATTATGAATATAGATTTTATTAACACGGTCAACTATATTCGTTCATTATGTGTCGTTAAATAAATTAGACAACTTTGTATGTTTTGAATTAAAATTTCTTTATTATAACACATCAATTATTTATGGCATTTATGTATGACATTTTGTTGGTTTGTACCCTGGTAGGTGTGTGTAACTACAAAAATTCTAATCACACAAACCGGTACCGGAAAGACAATCTAAAATTGTGCACTCAACACCAAGCGCCTTTTAAGTAGTATCCACGCGGTCGACAACTTTGATGCAAACGGGTAAACATTTTTATACTGATTATACTCAAACAGATACAAAGCGAACTTGCATTTTATTCGCATTTTATTTATTTAAATAATTTCAAGATTTTTCATAAAATGTAACGAAAAAAAGTATTAAAAGAAAAGTAAATCGATTTTTAAATCGATCGACGACAAATCGAATCAACAACACCAAAGCTGCTACTAGAAATGCGTTTTACGATATTATAGAAACTGGGCACAGTACTCTTTTTTTATAATTGGCCAAATATTTTTTGTTGATATTATACGCAGTAAACATACAGTTGTTCCGTCCTAAAGGGGCACTTTCAATTCACAATTACCATTATAATTGATCTAATCATCATTAATTAAAATCGTTTTATCTTATAACAAAATTATTTCTAGCGATATTTTTAACATGGTATGGCTTGCTGTTGGCTTTATACGCCGTTACAGCTGCACCGGGCGCGGGCCCCAGCCTTGTCTTAATTGCACTTTTCGAAAAAATGGCCGTTACATTTGAAATGTACCTTCGCCATACCACTATTTTACTAACCCGCTCAAAGATTCCCAGCAAGCCAGTGTCAGTCAGTTAGCGTCTCTCAGTCCCTTATACCAATAATACCTAACATTGACTTCACCATGTTTTGTCAGCGTGAAGAATTCGAATTCCGCCAAAAAATTCTAACCCGCTACTAAAAGTCAAATGTCTCCAGAACTACAAGTCCGATTGTGAAAATACGAAATGAGTGTTATCTCTAGAACTAATCAAATTCCGGGCACCAGAAGTACTCACAAAAAATACTAATAGCATTTGGTATAACTAAATAACGCAACCAAAAATTTTAAACCGAAAACCCTCAACTACTATGCAGAGCGTCAATCGATCTTTGAAAATAAAATCAAACAAACTGGCGGTAAGCTTTTAATGAAACCTCGTCAGCGCTCAAGCGGCCCGCATTTCTAATACTTGGGCCATTTGACGTACTCTTTTTAAAAGAGACCCACATCAAGTGATTCCATATCTAATGGCAGTCCCACAACTACTAGGGGGTGCACATTTTTCCAGAATAACTGTAAAAATGTCTTGTGTAAAACCGAACTTCAGTTTAGTGCACGTTCGTTCCGACCACAACTACACAAGTTACACTTAAAAAAAATCAACAATAAAACTCCAAGCAATTAGCAGAAAAAAATAATTGTTGCCACATTTTTTCAGGATAACTGAAAAACTAACTGTAAAGTTGATGTACTGTCTCCTGCAAAACGGAACTTCGATTTATTGCACAAAACTATGGGTGCACTAACTACATAAGTTGCACCAAGAAAACTATCTCACAATAAAACGCTAAGCAATTAGCAGCAAAAATAATGAATGCTAACTTTTGTTCATAACAACTGAAAAACTTAATGTAAAGCTGAAGTACTGTCTTCTACAAAACTTCTGTGCACAGAACTTCTGTGCAATAAACCGAAGTTCCGTTTTGTAGAAGACAGTACTTCAGCTTTACACTTAGTTTTTCAGTTATCCTGAAAAAATGTGGCAATAATTATTTTTTGCTGCTAATTGCTTGTTCTGTGACAGAACTATAAGGGCACTAACGGCAACTACACAAGTTACACCAAGAAAACAATAAAACGCTTTAAACAATTAGCGGCATAAATAATTAACGCTACATTAAAATACCTGTGCAAACTTACTATACAATTTACAAATCTAAGTTTAATTTCCGCTAAGCCTTGATTTTTATAGCCTTTGCGCTATATAAATATGGAGTTATTCAAGGAAATACATTTGATGGCGCGCATGTAATGTAAATACGGCTGTAAATGGCGTTGTCTGCAAACAATGACCTTGACCATTCACCTTGGTGATTGTTGCGTGATGCTGTGTATCTGAGATCCTACATAATTTTTAGGCCATACTCGTTAAACCAGCATATATAAATGGGATACGGTTATATATATGCGAGCACGTACAAAATAACAAAGAAGAGTACTTTGTTAAAGGTTTTGTCTTTTCCTCTCAACATATTCAGGAGAAGGGATTCTTACAGTTAAGGTTTTTAGTGCAATATCAGTGGGCGTGGACAGTGGTCATGCCACTTACCTCAAATTTCGTCTTACTGTGTTATACTATCTTACTCGTAGATTGGTATAAATTTATAGGAAAGATGTTTAGTTGGGTGACAAATCAATAAATCTGTTTTTTTTTTCGTATGATGGAAAGTTAAGTATATATATCATTGTTAAAAGGTTGTGGTTTGTTTGTTCGTATATGAACACAATCTTCAATCAGCATAGCATTCAAGTTTAGCGAAACTAGAGAAGCAAGGTTACATACCGGGAAAGATATAGACTCGCATTACACGTTTAATTTATATGGGTTTTAATGTAAGATAGTATGGGGAATACCCGAAACGACCGTAGCCGTTTGTACGTCAGAAGTTACAAATGTAACAGATGTAAAAGAAGAATGTATTTTATCACACGGCTCTTCCCCTAGCTATCCCTTGAAATGAAGATATGTGTTTGTATTAATATAATAAAAATTTGGCCTCACGTCTGTATGCGTCTGCTGGGCGGGCAGGCTGGGCACGGTGGGCGCTGCGGCGGCAAGCGGCGTGGGCGCAGGCGCAGCAGGCACGAACGACGACGACACGGCAGACGGCGTTGACGTCGGCGGTTGTTGTTTCTTCTTTAACGCCTCCTGTAATTAGCGAGATTAAAGTTATCACTAGTGTTGAAGAATGAGTCGAAATTCTAATGAATTCTATGTGTTCTGAAGTAAGTAATAACTCGCAATTGGCAAAAAATATTGTTTATGAAAGGTCCTGTAAATTGACTTTACTTAAATTTATTTGTGGGTCTATACACGTAACTATACATGTAACTATACATGTAACTATACATGTAACTATACAGTATTACCAACACTAAAAACAGTTTTAGTAAGTAGTTTATGACTACTATAAAATGAAAGAGAAGTACTTGTTACTGTTTTTGTTAAAATATTGGCATTCTTACAACAATACAATGAAAACCTTAGTGAGAAAAGTTTCTGAAATACGCGAAATACAATAATTACTAAATTTTAAGATTTATTAGCATCTAGCTTCAGCGCGCTACTTAGTTGTATAGGATACGTATTCAAGGCATTTTTAGAGATCTGGTCACTACTAAATTTAAAATACTTAGTGGAAATAACCTATTTTTAGCAATAAAGTTAGTAAGTTTATTTAGTAGTAAAATGAATAGACCTGTAGCAATACCACGTTAAAACTGCATTCAACTGCATTTAGTAGTTTTCGCATGATGTGCGTAGGTAGGTACAAACAGAAACAAACAAAAATCCTAAAAATGGTTGTTTTGGCTTATTTATGACTTTGAGCTTTGACACGTCACATAATCGAAGCTGTCCAAAATCTACACGAAATTATTGTAAACATACATATATATACAATAAAAACAAAAAAGTGACTATTTGATAACCCTTCTAAGTTATATGGGATCGATTCGATGTGTGGAATGAACAAACAACATGGCGACTAGCCCTACACGTCCTCAATAGAACTCCACCGAATTATAGCCTTCATAGAATGTTTAGTTTCTTCCTTATTGCCAATATTATAAAAAAAATTACAAATAGGTACATTACAAACAGAGTTAGTTTTATTATTGGTTCGTATTTTTATGTATTTTATATAAACAATCTATGTACAATATTTAGTTTTATGAATCTTTCATTCATACAATTTTTCAAGATAATTTAATACATTTTGACAAACCACACGGCTGCTAGTATAAATTTGCTACACCAATGTTTTTTAATCTTTGAATTACATTTCCTATATTAAATACAATCCATTTAATATTTTTTTTTATATCATAAGATAGCAAACAAGCAGATGGGCCTCCTGATAGAAAGAGTCAACCATTGCCTATAGATACCAAAGATGTAAATTGTGCGTTGCCATCTTGTGGCGAGGACTTAATGGCACATGCATATAAGTTCAGATTCAAACGTTTGACTATCAAACATTTTTGGATTTTCATGAAATAATGTGCTACAAACACGATTAAGAAACAGCGAGTGGATTTTGTAATCATTAAATCTGTCCACGAGTTATTATCGCAGTAAATAGATTCATTTAATGATCAAAGTGATAAAAGATCGCCCTCGGAATGGTCATCCCAGATTTCTGGCGGTAGTTCAAAGTGATATATATTTGTCCCCTCGATTCGTAGCGAAAGAACCGACACGGTACTAAGCAGATTAATTAGAACTTATGCATTTAAAATCATTTATGTACTGCAAAGTGCAAACACTAAACTGTTTAAATCAATTTCGTTTTATTTAGATTTCGGACGGACAGACGGATGTTGGAATAAAAAGTTATTGTGAATGCTGAAATGTTTGGTGAGAAGAGGAAAGAGATATAATTTTATAATCAACTAAACTTTAAATAAAACGTTCTTTATTCATTAACGATCGCCCTCTTATCGAAATTCGATCATATTGCCATGACTCCGTTTAACCATAGACTAAAGTCTAAACAATCACATCTCTTCTAAGTTTGAAAACAGACTTTAAGCATAAACAAAATAGTATACATACATACATATATGTGTGTATATTATGTGTGTCAAATGAACAGTGTGTAATATTTATTTTTATTTATTAATGTATTTCTAATGCATATTATATAAAAATATTAGTTGTCTGCACTAGGTCACCATGAAAACTTTATGCTAAATTACTAGTCCTCCGTTCGCGTTATCGTCGTAAAATGAGTACAAAGTTTCATGTATTAATCAACAGATATCAAAATGCTAAGCGTAACGATTTCATTTACATTCAAAATCCTAAAAAACAAAGAGAACTACTCGTGCATAAATTAATAACCGCGCAAATAATTAATTGTTCTTTATTGTACCAAATATGTAATAAATTACAACACAATAGCTCGTTATTATGCACCAAAACATTTAAGAACATAGCTATATTTTTTTAAATTAGTACAAGTATACAATAAACAAATTTCACAAGTTAATTTGCAGTGTGGTAAGAGTGAATAACCGAACGTCACGTAACTGTCAGGTTCATAAATTATTTGGCTTTTTAGGTACTTTAGAATTAGATCGAATTGTCTAGTAACTTATAATAATAAAATGTTAAACATGAAAACTATAGTTTAAACTTATTGAATGACGAAAAATCCAAGTGTACCTATTCATTTGGATTTAAGGAATTTGATACGTCAAATATGCCACCCAGTTTTTACTTCAAAAATTAAATGTCAGTCTCTTTAAAGATTGAACTTCGTAAATAACAGACCGCCATAATCGGTTGACGTATAATTATAATTTAAAACTAAAAAAAATTGCGCGATATTTTTTTTTACTTTATACAGCTAAATGAGAAGCATAAGAAGAAGCAGCATCTAGACATTTAGAAGGAATTTAATTGAAATACAAAAATTTGTTACTATTACCTCATATTATAGGCCCGTAAGCAAACTATTCGCTTGAGATATAGGGGTTAGTAATTGTGCCAATACATAGAAATACACACATAAATACTGAAATATATTTGCCTCAGTCGGGAATGGAACCCGAACCCCATCAATAGTGTTGTCAAGGTCGCTTGCCACTCGACGGACTAATAGCCCGATTACACCTACCGAGTTGAGAGGCGAGGCAGTACGCTCGGCCGAGCACTCGTTATATATTTGTACTGAACTAACACCGAGTGCTCGGCCGAGCGCACTGTCTCGCCATTCTAATCGGTAGGTATAATCAAGGCATAACGGAGCGGTGATAATACGGGGTCGTAAAGAACATTACATCTTTTAATATCCGCAAAGAACGTATGGTGTACTTGGGAATAATAGCCTAGGCAGAATTTGTAGGAAATCCTGACAGCATCAACATTTGACCTCATCTGTTTAGGAAAGTCAAACAGGTTTACTAGTGCTGCCTTAATATGGCTACAAAGCTGGAAATCAAGATTAAGCCTTGATTAATAATAGTTCATTTCCTGACACTGGACAGTAAGATATAACGACTGATATTTTTTTAACAGGCAAAATTAGTGCGTTGCTATCCGTGTGGCGGGATGGCAACGCCACAGCATAGGTAGTAACCTAGATTTTTGCTTATTTTAACCAGAACTGGTATAGCTTAAGTTTTCACCCGTGCCCGCTTGACGTTGAGTTTCGGGACAGCCTGTGTATAGATATTGCAAGTTAGCGTCGAATATTCATTCCGTTCACCGCGTGTTGGTCCGGGCTCCTTTAAAGAATAGACCAACTGCCGTTCTGTCAGGCAGGTCGTAAAAGGCGACCGATTGGCTATACGTCTCACTACCATCGTGACTACTAGGTGGTAGAGTTCGGCAACGTCTCGCCTTGGGTATTTGGGTACCACCGTCTTACCTATTCCTGCCGCAATAGCATCAATGCTTGACATTGTCGTGTTTCGGTTTGGAGTGTGAGATAGCCGGTAGAATTATGCAATGGTTTGTCTTTCCATCAGGAGAGCCATCTGATTGCTTGCTATCCTTTAATATAAAAAAATATAATTAAATAATAAAAATGAAAATTAAGCGTCAAAATATTTGTACGCGCATAGCTTTAGAATTAATTCACCAAATTGGATAATCCTTTTTTTGTTGTGTTCGTTATTGTTAGGACAAGGTTTGTAAATAAAATGTCAAAAAATCGTACCGGTAAGTTTTTAAAATCTAACCCATGCGAAGCCGGGACGGGCAGCGTAATAATATGTATTCTAACTAATAAACATAGGTCAGAAGAGGTAGTGCTATTTGCTGGGATTTCTTTAAGTTATATTATAGATTTGCTAATTATGGGACCTATAGCAGGCAACATAAAACTGATATTCTTTAAAAGGGGTGACGGGTGATTCAATTTATTAATGACCGTGTCTTTTACTCGCTGAAGAAGAGTTAATTGCAATGTTTAAGGTTTTAGCTATAATAAATTTCACTTCGTTACATTATTAATATCTTGGATCTCGAAATTAAATACGATAAGAGTTATACTGAATTGTTCAAACCAGATAAAAATTGCGTCAGTACATTGATAGTATATTAAAATACACGCGAGCAGATAACAAGACATCACTGTAAGAAATTCCATATCTTCTATATTTCATGTAATATATTATTCTTTTAACCCCTACTTCAGCCCTTCAGGCGTCGATTTTTTAAATATTTATACAACTATCTCCTTGCCAAAGTTCATTAAAATAGCTTCAGCTAGTGAAAGTGTAACAGTCAGACAGATTTTTGCATGTTCCCCGCGACTTCATTCGCGTAACCCAAAAACATTATTTCTCTTTCGTTAGTCGGGTAAAAAGTAGCCTATGTCACTCCTGAATTACCTGTTTATTTTGTGATGTATCTCTCTAAAGGGGAAGGAATTTTAAAAATCGGTTGAGCGGTTTAGCCGTGAAAGCGTAACAAACAAACTTACTTTCGCATTTATAATATTATATTTAGGAAGTATGGATATTGAATCCTCACTATTTTATCTCTCACTCTCAATCAGCTTTCATATTGTGAGATTTTAAAAACTTTCCCGTCCTATTTTCAAACCTTTTCTTTCATACAAACCTTGTCCTGGCAATAACGAACACAACTAAAAAATAATTATCTAATTTGACGCATTAACTCCAAATTTGTGCGCGTACAAAAATTTTTGCGATTAATTTTTATTTATTTAGATTTATATTATTATTAACTAAATCCCTTTATTAAAACTAGCGATCACCCATGGGCAAAAATCGACCATAGACTAAACAATAAAATCTCTGTTAAGTTTGACAACAGCTGGCTTTAGCCGTTAAAGAAAATAGTATATATATACATGTGTTTGTTATGTGTGGGTAGTGTTTTTTTATTAATTCAACATACCTATTCCTAATGCATTTTATTTAAAAATATTAGGTTTCTGGAGTCTTCCGCTTTCGCAATGTAAACTTTATATATGCGAAATTTCATACTCCACCGTACCAGCAATTTTCTTAAAAAGGGGTCTAAACTTTTTCTTCACGTATTATAATACATAGATTGAATTTAAAACGCTACTTTTGATACTACCTTCCTCTTACAAGTACATTAAATAACAGAAATTATAAACTGAATACAATAATTAAGAGGTATCTGATGGCCACTCGATTGGAACTGAGACTGTGACTTAAATGTGGTGTCAACTTTATGACTATTGAAATACAGTGCAACATTAAATTACGCGACGCGCTAATTAGGTCGATCGTCACGTTTTGAAGTATGTACATAAATTCGATTTGCACTGTACGTCAACTGTCAAGCCATAAAGTTAATATTTCAGTGTTCTCAGAAAATGCTCTGCTCCTGGTGTGCGTTTAGGGTTTTCTCGCACACCTTGGTGGGGATGCGGGGAAACGGTTTCGGGGCTTAGCCCTATGACCGTGCTTTCTATTCGCACTAGGTAAAGACCACTAGTCTTCGGATTAACCAATTGGTTGTGGTTATGTATGAATGGATATGGATAATTGGAATATCAGGGGGGAAACGTATCATCTGAGTTTTCACGCAGCCCTTGCGGTCAACACCGCCAGGTGAGACCGGTATGGGAGGCCCAACGAGCCGATCAGCGAACAGGCGGCGAATTTATCAAGTGATGATACCTTTGGGGTGTGCTGGTGTAAGGTGATACTCCGTATCGCTTAGACCAGCGGTCGGCAATCTTTCAGCAGCATGGGCCATATATTTTTAAAAATTCAGTAATGACTAAATATCTTCAGTCCGCGTCTATGTACGCGTAATATATCAAAATAAAAAGCTATCTTGTTTGTCTATCCTATATTGATTTCGTCATGCCGCCAGATTGACGGTCATGGACTGAAAGCCGCGGGTTACGCGTGCTCGGGTTGCCGACCTCTGACTTAGACTAACACCAGTAAAATAATCCACGTATATGTATACGTTTGCGGTGCATGTCAGCACTCAAATACCTGAATAAAATGAACATTTCTTTTCTGCGCAACAAGGAGTAATATCAGAATTGTATATATTTTCGTTAATAAAGCCATTGGCGTTTAAAAATATAACATTGTGATGACCTAAGACGTCGATTGCCTCTTGCTTTTACCCTAAAAACATTCATCTGCTTGTTCGCTATTTCACGGTATTAAAAAGTCTACATTTAAAAATCGAATCTATCTACACGAGCACTTAACATTGTATTCTCCCACGCAACACATTTAATAGTATCCAAAAGTTCATCCCGCTTACGACATGAACAGTGCCAATCGAACACCGCGGGATAAATCACCAAAGCAATTGACCGGATAACCCAAAACAATAAACATTTTCTAATTATGATAACAATTTGTATTTAAACAATATAATAAATAAAACTATTTATATTTAATGTCCTCCGCCCCGTTGGTCGAGTGGTTAGTGAACATGACTGCGCATTAATGGGGCCCGGGTTCGATTCTTGGCAGGGACAAGCATTTGTGTGATGAGCGTAGATGTTTGTATTTCTGGGTTTGGGTGTTTATTAAATATATAAAAG